>JBDJHY010290621.1:0-10073 GCA_039654485.1 Withania somnifera | reverse complement strand
AACTTAGATATATGTTATATACTAACGATATATTTATAAACTAATGATATATACTAAGGATATATACTATATACTAATGGCATATACTAAATATGTTGTATATACACTATATATACATGATATATATACTACATATACTATATATACTATATATACGAGATATTTACTATCTATTAAAGATATATACAAGATATATGTACTATATATTAAGAAAATATAAAAAAATTAAGATATTGGTCCGGACCAAAATGGCCAAACCGAACCGGCCCAGATGGCTCGAAATCAAACCGAGCCATCCAGGCCGGTCCGATCCGGTCATTTTGGGCCGATTTTTTTGGGTAAACCGACCCTTTTGACAGCCTTAGTCCAGGTCCTCAATGGTGCATATGAAATGAACAAAAGTTATTTTTTGTAAAATGTATTTCTAAGTTTAACATATTTGATTGTTTGAGATATTTTGAGAAATATTTTTAGAAAACTTATTTCCTCATATCTAAGGAGTGGGAGTTGGGTTTTAAGTCCCGAATTGAGGTTGGATCCTAAGGGGGTGATAGGATTTAGTTCTCGAGTTGGATTTGGGGAAATGAGGGCGAGGGTTGTGTGTCAGAAAGGGGTCCCAAGTTAGGGTCAAGGCCACGTCCCGAGTCTCGAGTTAGGGTAGAGTCTTGGGTCCTGAATTAGGGTCGAGGATTAGGGTCAGGTCTTGACTCTCGAGTATTGAGTAAGGTGATAACACTCATTACACTCTTAGAGCCAATTAAGGTATGAACAATCGTTATCAAATATAATTATCCAACTTTGATTTGAGGTCATATCCATAGGGAATAGTATGAATTCCTATCCAAGTAGTGTGAATTAATCATAACTAATTTGTATAATTTGCAAAATATTGAGACAAAATTAAAAAGTGTGGGGTTTAAAAAGTGACAACATTATCAAATCTAGCAATTCAAATAACAAAACTATCAAATTAAACAAGGGTTTTATCAATAAAGAGAAATAACTGTGGGCTAGGCCCAATAGGCCAAACAACCTTGAGTGGGGTTTTGAATCTTATCTAGAATTTGGAGGTTTTTAATAGGTGTCTAGGTCTTAGATATAAGTTACATTTTGTCAACTTACAACCCAATTTCACTATAATTATCTCAAACCCATAGTGTATCAACACAAAAAACCCTTATCAACTCAAGTAAACGGTACCCTCTAGGGCTATGTTCCTTAGATGGGCTTAAACCCTAAATTCTGTATTGATAATTCTCTTAACCAACTTCATATCTTCTCTCTTAAAGAATGTATAATTTAGAGATCTAAAAAAAATGTTACAACCATTGATTATAAATCACCACCTCGAAGAGGACCTCAAAACCATCAAATATAATTCAAATCCAAAAGAGATTCAGCTCACCTGATCAATTAGCCTACACTCATCTACCATTGCCCATGGCTAACCAAGCTTAGCCACCCACGGCTATAAGAACTAGCACAAACTCAATTGAGTAATACATAATTTCACCCATAACTTAATGACCAAGATGAATATTATAAATCTATAAAAATCTCAAGAATAAAATGCTAATTGAATTAATGAAAATTTGAATTGAAAGTATTTGAAATATAGTTACAAGTGTACTCTCTGAATTGCCAAAAACAGCCAAAACCTCTCTACAAATATTGTACTCATTAACTAATTAGCTGATTAAATTGCTCACTAGCTAAATTTAGTACAAAAACCTAAAAAGAATTTTATAGTCCAACAATAACGAGGTGTGAGAATTACATAAATGCCACCGAAATCTTGTTTGGTAGATAAAATTGGGCCACAGATATGGAATACAACCCGCATAAATGGTCCTTTGACCACAAATTAAGGCAGTTTCTCTTCAGCTTCAGGTGTTCAAAGCCTCTTTTGCGATCCCACTTCTACGATCACATATAGTTTTTGTGGTTCATATATTTGGAGCTCGAGTCCACAATTTTTATCTTTATTTTGAACCAAACTTTATTGACTTTTGCAGAGTCGTGGCATTTTTAGCGTTGTGATCCATATTTCTGGGCTATTTTATTTATTTAATCTTTTTTATTTGTCCATTATTTTAGCTTTTCTCTAAACTTCTCTCCCCTTTCTTGGTCTCAATACCTTTATATCTAAAATAAAATAAAATAAATAACAGAAAATGTTATCTAAAATGCATTAAGGACATGAAAAATTGAACAAATTAATTCTAAATAATCCATAAATTCATGGTTGGTCATAAGAATCGAGTTTTAAGTGTAGAGTCCTAGTTAGCATTGGGTCCTTAGCTCGCACTTACATGCCACCGTAGGAGAACCATCCACCAAGTATGCAACGTAAGAATAATAAACTAAGTGAGGAAGAAAAGATATTAATATAGAACAGATATAAGGGATAGTCTATATAAGTCAAAAACCACCCAAAACCTGATATTCAAATATAATAAGTCACTAATACAAGATATAATCTCTGAAATGGAAGTAACACATTTGTCTAGGGACAACAAAATAGATAATAGGAAAGAGAAAGAGCATCTATGAATGTCAGGAGCAATTATCTAACTTAACAACAGAATCAAGGCTTGATCAAGAGTCAACGCTAACCACTCATACAAAGATCTACACCCAAAAATATGCAAAAATGTAGTATGTATATCAAAATAATGGGTACCTAATAGGCTAGGCCTACTAGGAATATGTTAGTAGTAAAAGAAATATATAAACAGATAAGGCATATAATTCAAGGAAGTCAAACAAGAATCACAAACATAGAAACCTAACGAACAGGATAAAGGAAAGTATAATATCCTAGATACTAGCGATGACAAGGAAGATTCAAGCAAGCAAATAGAAGAACATACTTGAATCCATGCTCTACCAATAATAGATGCAAATAAATAATAGATATGACGGTATATCAGTAACCTCAATGAAGGAGATAGAAAGACAGTCTAATTATAACAGATATAATCAAATCATAGGAGGAACCCACAAGATATAGAAAATGAATAGGTAAGGGATCCCGCAAGAACTAATTAACCAACACAAATGTGTTTAAATAGAATAGATAAGTACGTAAATAAACACACAAGGATGAACGGAAACCCTCTGGTACCCCATCCTACCAAAGAGTACAAGCTACAAACAAAAATCACAAACATGGTATGAAAGATAATATGACGCAATGATAATAAAGAGAACATGTAGGTTCATACCCCGACCCACAAGTTTGTTAGGTAGGACCACATAAAAGGATGCAACCATTGTACCTTTACTACCGCGTAAAACCCTCCTTTAGTCATTCACAAGCGCAGATCGTCTAGGTCCATGAAAGGTCAAAACCCGTGTAAAATAACACTACAAGGTAACCAGAACTTATGTTAACATAAATAAACTCAGGTAATATAAATAACACGAGAATAACATAAGTTGTACTCGGACCTCTGACGGGTCAATATCAAGAAAAATATTAATGACTGTGCCTAACCACAATTACATCTAAATACAAAATGAATAAAACATTATATCATGACTTCAATCACGCTTAGTAATAACTCAACTTAGCAATTAACTCTTACTTAGCTTATTCTATCATCAAAGCTATAAAAAATATCTCAAAAGATTCATTTAATTTCATAACACTGAAAACAGGCTCATAAGGCCATGTCAGGTTTCAAAAGCAGTGATGTTAGGCTCTTGGCCAAAAATACTGGAAACCAATGCATCAACACCAGTGTCATGATGATCATATGCTTAAATACAATGATATCACAACGCATCTTATCGGCTCTTCCAAGGCACAGATTCTATAGGAAGCATAGCCAACCAAGATGAATATCCGAGACTCATGTATATTTCCCATAAATTGACCATAAATGTTCCATAGTCATGGCAACACCACTCAGGGTCATGGGGTAGCTATAATCGCAAAGCAACAATAATATGATGTTAAAGAGGGGACTAAAAAAGCGGACAAGGTTCATGGATGTTAACCTATATTTTCAAACCCAAGGATGTCAGCATACCACAATTACTACCCATATAAACTCAGTCTAAGATCGTAATTCATACCATACATGTCTTCTAGAGACAAGCTCGCATATATAGAGTAGGAAATGCCCAGACTGCTCCAAATCTCTACAAAGTGTGAAAACAAACTCCAACAATTATGCCACTAACAAAATAATAATCTGGACTTAAATATAAATCAAATGATACCTATAAAGCTATGAAAATAGTTGGGATTAAAATACGGGTCAAAACAGAGTTATGGGCCCATGAACCCAAAAAGCTCGAACAAAGGGTATAAAAATATCTCACACATCATAGGGAACTCATACAAAAGAATTTGGAGCTAAGATGAGCAAGAAGAAGGCTTGAAATAATAAAATAAATTGAAGAACACATATGGAAAATTTAGGGATTTTTTGGTAAAATTTAAAGAAATAAAAGTGGCACTTACTAATAATCGAAGAAACTATATTTCCAACATCAACCACAAGCTTATGCAAAGACCCAAGTAATTTAATGGAGGTTTCAAAGTGCTTGAGGAAGAGAAAATAGATGGAATTTTGTGTTATGAGCTATTTATAGTATTGGACGACTATTCTATGTGATCAATTAGGTATTGATCGTGATCACGAGTTTTTGGAAGGATTCTATCACGGTTGCATAAGGTATGCACCATGATCGTGAAACAGAAACATAAGAATACACGTTATTATGGAGACATTTCATGATTGTAAAGAAAGGCCTAGGGTAAATAGCATCGGGGTCGAGTGCCAAATGCACCGTGATTCCAAATATAACTAAAAACAGACTCACATAATCACATAAGAAAGAGACGTGGTTGCAAAAAATGGTGCATCTACACCAGATGACAGCTGAAAACACATCTGAACCAGCAGTAAATATACAAAGTTCAAAACGCATTCAAAAACCAATGAACACAAACCAAATATGCTACCTACATTGATACGACCTATGATACGGATCGTGAATTCGATGATGAAGAAGAAACAAAAAGGAAATGAGAAATCAAGATATTCAGAATTCAAAATAAAATCATCGTAATTGAATTCCAACTCAATCAATCAATAAGAAACAGAAATGATTCTCCTACAAATGGAAGATTTAATTATTTAATTAAGCAAAAATGCTACACAAGCTATCAAGGAATAACTCACCTTAATTCTCTCGAACTACAATTAAATGACCAACTAATTGGATTAATAAGCTAGCTATTACACTCAAATTGAAGAACTAAAAATTTTTAGTAATGATCATCCAAAAACTAACTAAATGAAAGACTAAGGATGCCCTTATATACTTTTAGGCTTATTACAAAATTAGCCATTCAAAGAGGCATTTAAAATATAGCCATATTTAAAATATAGACATTTTGTGACTCAAGTTTCCCTTGAGCCGTGTGCTTCATGGGGGTTTGAATATCTCTAATTCCTTAGATATTCCACTTACTTTTGTGTTTTATACAAGTCTCTACACTCTATATAGTACACCACGGGGCCCTTCCAATGCCTCTTTATGCTTGAATAAGGTTTGAATTTGTTAGAGATCTCGAGCTTGACTCCTAGTGAAAGGTCAAGATGTTGGGTGAACCCTCAATATTATATCATCCTCCCCTTCTTAGAGAGGATTAGTCCTCTAATCCAAAGTATCCATATCATCACCTAAAAAACAAGGAGACAAGTCACAAATAATGAAAACAGTATGGACATTGTACTCATAGGGTAATTCAACTTTGTATGCATTGTCATTTCAAGGATATTGAATAGATCATCATCCCTTAGGCTTAAATTTCCTTTCCGCACTTGTGGAAATCTTTATTTTTAAAAATGTACCCAAACTAATCATTGGGTTCAACGATCATTTTCCTTCTCTTTTGATTCTAGTTAAGTGCCACCCGGAGGTACTCTTTTCTAATGCTTCTTTAGCCTTGGCATGTATCTTTATCGTCTCACTGTATCTTGCTTTGGCATATAAACTCATAATAACAACATTTGATAATGGGTTTAATGTTAGTGGAATCAAAGGATTAAACCCATAGGATATTTCAAAAGGAGTCATTCCCTTAGATGTATGAATATACCAATTATAAGAAAATTCCAACAAGGGTAGACAGTCTTCCCAAGAATTTGGGGTGTTTTTCACCACACACCTAAGCATGATACCAAGGGTTCTATTGACTACTTGTATTTTTCCATCCATTTGGGGATGACAAGATGTATAAAATAAGAGTTCGGTGCCAAGTAAACCCTAAAGGGTCTTCCAAAAATGGCTAATAAATTTGGGATCCCTATCACTAATGATAGTTTGAGGGACCCTATGCAATCTAAGCACATGTAAAGTGAAAAAATAAGCAATATGGGAAGCGTCATCACATCTGGCAAGGAATAAAATGGGTCATTTTAGAAAATCTATCTACCACCACAAAGATGCTATCATGCCCCCTCCTAGTCCTAGGGAGTCCTAATACAAATCCATTGAGATGTCCTACTATGGACCATTAGGAAAAGGTAGAGGAGTGTACATACCTTTATGGAGGACTTTTGAGTTGGCTTTCTTGCACACAATGTATTCTTAAATGATCTTTTCTATATCACCTTTCATCTTGGGCCAATAATATTGTTCCATGAGGAGGCCAAGAGTTTTAGCCACCCCAAAGTGTCCTATCATCATGCCAATGCAATGTGCTTCCTTGATTAGTAGTCCCTCCATGAGCTCATGGGAGCATATACTCTACCATCTTGAATAGGAACCCATCAACCAATTAGAACCTATAAACTCGGCGACCTTGATCAAATTCTTCAACAACTCTTTCTAAATCGGGGTCCATAGACTAGGACTCCTTTAAGCTATCAAATCCTCAGATTTTTGAAGTCATCACTTGCACCAATATAAATCTTCTTGACAAGGCATCAGCAACTATATTCTTCGTCCCACTTTTGTATTGAATGAGATATGGGAAGATTTCAATGAACTCCACAGATTTGACATGTCTCTTGTTGAGCCATTATTTCCCTTTTAATTTCTTTAAGGAATCATGTTCCATCCTTATGATAAACTTTTGCCATAAATAGTGTTTCCAATGTGCTAATACTCTCACTAGTGCATCTAACTCCTTGTCATATGTGGAGTAATTCAATGAAGCTCCTTCCAATTTCTCAGTAAATTAAGTCAACCGATTATCTTATTGCATGAGTACTCCACTAATACCCACCCAGACACATCACATTTAACTTTAAACACCTTCTTAAAATTCAAAAGTTAGAGTAATCAACTTATCCTTCAAGGTATGGAAGGACTCTTCTTCTTCTCTTCCCCAAATAAAGGGGACATCTTTTTTAATAAGTCTGGTCAATAGAGAAGCAATGTATCTAAAGTCCTTCACAAATTACCGATAAAAGCTAGTCAATCCATGGAAACTCTAAACTTTGGAGGCATTAGTCGGGGTTGCCCATGACTTGATGACTTTCATTTTTTCTTCATCGACTTCCACTCCTTGAGAACCTACTATAAACAAGAGAAAGACAATTGTTTCTACCCCGAATGAACATTTCTTAAGATTGGCATAGAGCTTTTCCTTGACTAAGATATCAAAGACTTATTTCAAGTGGACCACATGCTCCTCAATTGAATTGCTATAGACTAGTATATCATCAAAATAAATGATGGCACACTTGTAGATTAACGACTTCAAAATGTGATTCATGAGTCTCATGAAGGTGGTTGGTGTGTTAGTCAAGCCAAATAGCATGACTTTCCACTCATATATCCCAAATTTTTTCTTGAAGGCCATCTTCCATTTATCACCCGGTCTCACCCAAATTTGGTGATAGCCACTCAAGTTGATCTTTGAGAAAACATGTGAACTGTACAGCTCATCCAACATATCATCAAGCCTAGGTATAGGGTGTTTATACTTTACCATAATTTTTTCACGGCTCTACAATCCACACACATCCTCCAAGTGTCATCCTTCTTTGGTATAAAAATCAAAGGCACGACACATGGACTTAGGCTCTCCTCTATAAGTCCCTTCTCAAGAAGCTCCTGTACTTACTTTTTAAATTCTTTTGTTTCCTCTACATTGCTCTTATAGGCCGACCTATTTGGAATTTGAGATCCCGGAAAGAAATCAATTTGGTGTTCGATGCAACTCAAGGGTGGTAACCCCTGGGAATTTCCTTCAGAAACAAAATGTTGTAGCCCTATAAAAGAGAAGAATGACACTAGGAAATATTCTAGAGTCTTGGATATCATGAAACTAATAATTGGTGTTGACGAGTCACACTAGAAAGCAGCCCTCATCAACTTTCTTGAGACATTTTTTGGCTTGGATATCATGCATTTCTTTCCTTTCATCTTAGCCAAGATATCTCCCTTCTCTTGCTTACTAGTGGAACCCTTGGTTCCACTCTTTTCTCTTTCAACCTTACACTCTCTCGAAGTTCCTTCATGATGCGTTAGTCTTCACTTACTTGGTAGGGAGTCAATGGTACAAGCATGTGATCTTGACCATTTATCACAAAAAAAAGTATTTGTTAGTTCAGCCTTGATGTGTGAAATCTCTATCAAATTTCCATATTTTTTCCAATATCACATGACAAGCCAACATAGGCACTACATCACACAATATCACATCATGGTATTTGAAAATGCTAAATTTTATCATAGCTTATCGAAAGACCTTCATCTCACCGCTATCTTGAGCCATTGTAGATTTTATGGGCTTAGATGTTTTGTAGTGGGAATCGCAACCGCTCCACCAAAGATTGACTTACCACATCTGTGCAACTACCAATATCAACAATCAATGCACATACCTTATCCAAGATTTGCAACTTACATGGAATAAGTTTTCTCTTTGATCGCTTCCTTAGCATGTGATTATATGACCCTCCTTACTACAAAAGAAAGATTAACATTAAATTTTAACTCATCTTCCTTTTTTTATGTGAATACAACCCTCTTTATGAGGAAAAAAATGTTAACCCTCTCTTCAATCATTTCACCATCATCATCCGTGGCTTCTCTCTCATTCTCACTTTTTTCTCCCTCAATTTTTCTATTCTCCTCACAAAAATCTTTATGACACTCACTAGCAATGTGTCCCCTTCCTTGACATCAAAATCATTGGATAGATGGGGTCTAGGAAAGTTAGGTTTTATAACATTTCCCTCTTTCATCTTTTCATACACCCTTTCTTTGTAGTCGACTTTGGCGGGGGTATCTTGACCACTACCCTTTGACTCTTTAGGATTTGATCTCGTTAACTTGTCTTCTTTATCATTTTTTCCCATGGGATATCTTTACCACAACCCCTTCATTTGTTTCAAATCATCCTCTACCTTCAAACCAATATCGAAATGCCGCTTCTAAGGTATTATAGTGCTTGAGTTTCATGAACCTCAAACCTAAAATTGGAAATAAACCACATCGCTGTGCATTGACCTTGCTCCTCAATATTAGACTTCATCTTCAAATTTTCAAATTCATCATAATATTCCTCAACACTCTTGGGGCCTAGACGCAACATGTAGACCTTCTTAAGAAGTTCTTGGTAGTATTGGGTGGCAAGTACCTCAATTCCATCATCACAAGTAGCTCTTGCTAATTGGAGATCATGAAAACATTTTGGAGTTATATTTCTCTTTTCTTGGATTCCCACCATGTGGACGTGTATCTCTCAAATTTAGTGAGAGCTTACTTGGCCTTTAGTGCATCCGACACATTATTGGTGAGAAAGATCCCCTCACTTTGTAGCTTCCATTCAATAAACTCCTAGGGGTCACTAGTCCCTTTGAACTTTGGTAGCATCATCTTGATGGTACTCAACTCGTAATCATATTTATTTCGATTCCCAATCCTACCTCATCTATCCTCCCAAACCTATCTTTTTTATGTTCCCAATTCATATTCCCTCTAGCATCCCAATGAGGTTCTCATCTATTTCCCTAGCTTTGGTCTCGACCAAACCCTTATGCTTGCATCCCATATTTAGGCTCTCCCGTAGCCTCTCCACCTTCTTTCCCTCACAT
>JBDJHY010290610.1:0-10073 GCA_039654485.1 Withania somnifera | reverse complement strand
GTATATGTGTATAGTTTGTTTACGTAAAAAAATTTACTCCGAACACATTTGGAATAGGCATTCAGGGAAATTCTGCACTTAACTATTTGCTGTCAAAATTTGTATCTGGTGCAGGAATAATTATTCATTGCATTTTCAAAACCCCCTTACACAATTGTAAAGTGCTGCTACCTTAACTCATCTCGATCGTGATGTCTCCCTCTCTGATCGCGATGTGTTCCTGTCCCTCCCATAAGCGCGACCGCATGTCTTTATTGACGCGATTGTGATGCATTCTTTATCGATCGTGATGACCAAATCACTTTACTCTAAATGATCGAGACATAATTTCATGCAATTGCGATGTGTAATTACTTGACCATATAAATATTTTGTACACGACTTTCTATTTATTCCACAGTAAAACACTTCATGTTGTTACTCTATTTTTGTGCGGAATTCATCCAAAAAGTTCAGCAAAGGTTGAGGAAAAATTCTCAAGGTTTTTCCACTATTGGTAAATCTTCTTCTTCGTTTTAATTTTTAAAATTCAAAATTTTCTCCATTAATGGAACCAATTGTGAAAACGATGAATTCTTGGTTAAATTATGATATTATTAGATAAATTATTGTCGCTTGAGATTATTCCACTTCATGGTGTAGATACTTCATCGAATTCCCTTGTTTAATTTCGTAAAACTTGAATCTTTATCCCTTTATCAAATTAATACCGAGCAGTTTTGAGGCCCTTCCTACACTCGAATTGTGCTTATTTTAGGAGCATGGGTTCCTAGTGATGTTAGGAACCCCATGGAAAAGTTTGTTTTTTATTTTATTAAGAGGGGCCTAGTTTGGAACTTAGTATAAGTTATATCCTTAGACTCATATTGATCCTATAATTCTTATTATATGAGTTTTAGAGCCATTCAATACTGTTTACTATCAGTCGGGTTGATATTTGAGATTTGTAGCACTTTGTTCGTCGAACAACAAGAAGGCTTCGTGGAGATATCTATGGGTATATAGATTTGATAATTGTACTAAATAAAATCCGTGAGCTGGCTTTTTTATGTTCTTATCGTGTCTTGGACTGCTTCTTTATTCCGTCTCCCATTTGTTCTCTATAATTATGTTCACTGTAATAGGATGTCTGTGTCTTATAATTAGCATTGTGATGCCTTTAGGGTGAGTCTAGAAGTAGTAGAACGCTGATGTGTCGATTGGTTTTGGGTTTTTCCCTCTAGTTTGGATGGTGTATTGTGTTTCTAGTTGTATCCTAGTTGCTTCTATACAGGGCCTAGGTTGACTATAAATATAGATGTATTGATGTGTTGAGCATTCATTCTACGAGAAGTTGAGCCACAGACTCCGTTTAAGAGTGCATTGGGGATAGGGCCCATATCACCACTTGATTTTGATATCGTGGAGATAGATACTAATAATAGGGGTCATAATGGGTAATGACATAACATATGATAACTTGGAATAATCTAATAATAATTTAAGTTAAAGGACCTTTTAATCGTCTTAGACTCGGCAGTTGTACCGAGCACCCGGTACTACTATTTTCACTTGTTTTAGTCTAGACTTCACACCCTGGAACTGGGAAATATCATTTGACTAATTAATAATGGGGATTGAGTTCAACTCTTGTTGGTAGTGAATACATCCACTGGCACTTAAGTCTGTCATTGTACAGCAGTGAATACAAGATTTCAACACTTATCATATCTATTACCTTGGAGAATTTTATGATATTGTTTCCCTTAAGAAAGTTGGTTATACCACAATATGGAGGCATTGGACGCCATGACTTGCTGAGATTACGGCTTGATGATACTATTGTTATGCGGCATTGGATGCTAGATTATGAGACCCTTTTAGGCTCTATGACTTGGGGATGTGAGATTATGATGACGTTAGAGATTCTACATGGTGCGCGTACCTCAATGGACCTTGCCACTAAGCTATCGCGTTCGGAGGAAGGATATAGGATGGAGAAGGCATTTATGGGAACTTAGGATTAGCCTTCCATAGATCCTGCCTGCTGGACCTATGGTTATCGGAGGAGGAAAATACATAGGACTTGATACTTCATGGTGTGTATTTACTTTCTACACTTGTTTTCTTTAGTATACCCCTAGTATTATGTGGATTCCTACGGGTGAGAGTGTTCTTTGTGCATTGATTTACTTATTATATTTCTTTTATTACTACTTGGCTACCATCAGTGCTTGCATATGAGACCTTCTTGTTATGTGGGATAATGGTGCTAGATATCATTTGATTATTCATTCTTTCCTTACCTTGAGGTTACCTGTATATCGCCCATGTTCCCTTTTAGTCTTCTTTATTCTTCTCTTTGATTATTCATTGTTATTCACCTATATTTCTGTAAGGATTTCGAGTACATCTTTCTTTCTATCCTGAGATCCTGTTAAGTGATTTAGCTAGCAATGATATGTTCTATCTGTTTCATGATTCTTATCTGAGTAGCTAGCTTCCAGGTTGTACTATTTACTTATGTGACCTTACTTTCATGTGTTTCGTTATTTACTTCTTTTATTATTTTCATGTACCTAGTGGGTCCTCGAAGCCTACTGGGTATGGCTTGCTTTGGTGACTTGTACTCATAGTACACTTGTTCCCATGGTGCAGATCTTAGTACTAGTGCCCGACATCGATTTACGAATTGGTGTTCGTGCTTACTTACTATTGCTTTTAGAGATATAGGGTGATTTTAATGTCCAGCTAACCCTGCTCTCTCTCTTCGTATACGACTTGTCTCTTTTTAACTTTCTAAGACATACTTATAGTGGATTTTCGCTTATTCTCTGGATTTAGAGGCTCTGTTTATTTACAATGATACTGAGTTTTGAGAGTTTGTTAATTTTTTTTATTTTATTACGCTATTTTTTCATATTTCTTCCTTTTATACCTAGTTTATTGTACTTTTGTGTTCCTCTATTAATGTTGTATCCCTCCACTTCTATTTTTTTCATAAGGGTTGGTCTCTCTACTGGTGGAATAGTAGGTGTCATCATGATCTAAGAAATTGGGTTGTGGCAGAAGGATTAGGATGATTTATCCCACAATGGATGATTCGTCCATTCCATCATCACTCACTTACACGGTCTAATTCCTTTCAGATTAAAATTTTTGATGTGTCATCCAAGATCAGATGGCCCGTTCGAACTTTCTTCTCATAGTACTCAGTTTTCTTTATATTTTAAGCAAATTAATACCTAATGGACTATAAGCATGGGCTAATCACCTTACTCAAGATGGTTCGTCCATACTTCCTCACATTAACTACCCTTGCAAGTTATTCCCTATTTGATGAATTTTAAGAATCTAACCTATAAAATCTTTAAGTGTATGATGTTCTCAACCCCCTTACTAAAAACTTCATGTCTAACCAAATCAAGCTGGTGAACTAAACCAATTATGTAAAATATTCTTTCAATTTGAAATGAACTGGGCATCAAGCTACTCAGAATTAACCTCGCCATAACTGAGTATGAGAATTCAACTTACACAAAAAATGGAATTAATTCAATGCATACTTACTAAAATGATGGATTAGAGTTTAGGGTTCCTACTTCTTATTTGAAAACTTAGGGTTGCACTGTAGTAAAAATTATGAAATGGGCAAGATGATTTTTCCACACTTAGGGTATTTAAGATCAATTCTTGACGGTTATGGAATATGGTTAGTTTTGAATGGGAGAGAAAATTGAAGAACACGATCAGTACTCCACTTAGTAACAGTTAAAGAATTTTAAATGAAATGGGAATAAAAAGAGAAAGAAATTGGAATATATATTTGGTTTGGGTCAGATCAGATTTGAATAGGCTTGAAAAACCTGGTTAGAAACTCGACTTAACTGGGAAGGAAGATTGGATGGCTCATCCAAGACTGGATGGCTCATCCAGTATATCAGTCTAAGACCTCATGTGTTCTAGTGAAAAATCTTATGGACGGTCAGGTTAGGTGTTTTGTCCCATTTTGGATAATTCATCATATCCTTTCGTCCACTCGAGATATTTTAGGTGGTCTTCCAGTATTTTGATGAGTCGTCCAAATTTTTGCCTGTTATTTTGGTCAACCGTCCAGTACACTTCTCGTGAGACTGTAAAATCTAGGAGACTCACCAAGTCATAGAAAGTCCATCTATACTGCTGCCTCAATACTGTCTAATTGTTTCAAACCTAGGTTCCTGCACACTTACACACCCATCAACCAAACCTCGTCAAAATCAACTAAATTTAAACAATAAAATATATAGTATCACAAAATTTTGTATTTCCTCCCAATAGTGCTTGATTTAACGTCGCGGCATGACGCAGTCACCTTGAATAATTAGACTTTATCAAGTTAGATGGTTTCCAAAACTAGGACCTCTTCAGCAGATCTGAAATACCTCTTTATCCTCTGTCCATTTGCTTTGAATTCTACTTTCTTAACATTATCCAGCTCTACCAATCCTGATTGAAAAAGCTCTGTTATAATAAATGGGCCTGACCACTTTTATTTTTGTTTACCCAGGAACAATATTGATATCGAGTTAAACAGTAAAACTAAATCTCCTGGGCTGAACTCTCTCATGTCATCCCATTCAACCTTAACCATGGATATTAACTCGTATCCTTAGATTGCTTCATTGATTTACAGATGTTGAAAGGAACCTCCTTATTATTTAGCCTAAAGTTCATCTTGCCTCTTTCCACATCTACTAGAGCTCTTCCCAGGTGCCAAAAAAGGGTCTTTCCAAAATGATGGGAACTTTGAAGTCAACATTGTTGTCCAAAATAACAAAGCCAGCAAGAAATACGAGATTGTCTACTTTGACAAGTACATCAAACAAGATCCCTTCTGGCTTCTTGAATGATCTGTCAGCCATTAATAGTTGCATTATAGTCAGTGTACGGGATCCTAATCCCAACAACTTCTAAATAGATAACGGTATCAAGTTGATACTTTTTCCCAGATCACAAAGAGATTGATAAAAGTTAAAATCTCCAATAATGCATGCAACTGTAAACACCAATGGATCTTCTTTTCTATGAACTAAAGATCTTGATCATATAACACCCCAATGATGTATATTACAGTGGGTTCATAACTCACTGTCTTCTTCTTTGTAACCAGGTCATTTAGGAACTTAGCATATCCTGAAATTTGTTTAAGTGCCTTGACAAATGGAACATTCACTGGCAGTTGATTTTAACATGGATATAAATTTTTTAGACCTACCATTCTCAACTTTCTTCTTCATTCATTGAGGGAATAGGTTGGTGGTCTTGTCATTATTTTCATGTGCTCTGGTTCCACCTTGGTCACTTTACTACCTTTATACAGTTCATCAAGTATATTCTCATTCTTATCAACCATATCTGCTTTGGTGGTTGAGTTCACATCTTCCTCTTTTTCCTCCACTTTCCGCTTCGGTTATGATAAAACCTTGCCACTTCTTGGGGTAATCTCTTTGCACTAACCATCTTTATTTGGAGTGTGCATAGTGTCACTAGGTAACGTCCTACTGCCTCTCTCTGATTCAAAGAAGTGATACTTTTTCCTATTTGAAACTCCAATTTCTTGATTAAAATGGAATGTGAGTCAACTGTCTGATCAATGTTAGGTATCTTTATGTTCATTGCATTTAAGGTTTCATCTAATGAATCTACTTTCTAAAGAACTTTTACTAATATATCCTCAATTTTTGAAGTACCATATCTCAATCACAATTTCCTGGAGGTAAATATACACCACTCTGATCTTTCTTGTAGCTATACTTATTTCTCCAAATGTTCTGCTCTCTATCTCAATAATCTCTCCTCGTTGAAGTAATCTCTATTGATATTCCGACCATTGGTTCCCAGATGGAACCCCCTTGATTTTGCAAATACTTTGGTTCCTCCTTAGAGTCTGACTCGTTATCTTTATACCTTCCTTTTCCATATGCAGCCACAACTTTTAATTTCTCATATCCTCCACCTAACAGTTGTTCTGACATAAGATCTATTTGAAGTTTTAGGTGGTCCATGTACTAATCTCTCTCTGCTTTTTTTCAACATTGCTCAACCAACATAGCTTCAACTTTCACCCCACAAGTCACCTCAGCTTCTCTAGTATGCCACCCGCAATTGCTTTTTGTCACTTTAACAAGTTCCTGTGACACTTAGGCATATGCTCTTGACATGTAATATCCCTCATTTACACCATCAGCTACCAACTTTATAGGTGCATATAAGGCTTTATAAAATGTTTCTTTTAGATAAGGGTCTCCCAACTGATGAGTCGGACACTGCTTAATCTTCTTGTTGTATCTCAACCAAACCGCATGTAGAGCTTTATTATTTTATTGTCTGAAGTTGGTGATCTTATCCAAAAGCAGTTGCATATTTTAAGGAGGAAAGAACCTTTCTAGGAAAGCCTCTTTCAATTCAACCCAATTAGATATAGAGTCCAGTGGCAGGTCATCCAACCACGTAGTGGCCTCTCCACATAGAGATAAAGGTAATAGCCTCAACCGTATAATATTCTGACTAACTCCTGATAGGTTATAAGACTTATATATAGCTGGGAAGTTCTTCAAGGGAAGGTTGGGATCTTCACCCGTTACTCCTCTAAATAGCCCCTTCATAGTCATGAGCTGGATCATAGTGCTGGTACTATTAAACTTGCTGCCTGGTTCTAGAAGAGGTAGAATAATCACTCTTGTCGTACTGGCACCATCCAAGTCTATATCATCATCATCATCGAACACCTCATTGTTCCTCACTGGTTGAGGTCGAAAAGTTGCAACTGGATTATTACCGCTAGGTGGATCATTTGGATGGAATTGATCATGGTCGTGTAGCCTATATCTTCCTGTCTATTCATTCTTCTTAACATTTTATTAATCTCTAGATTGAATAGTAGTAATGGTATACCAGAGCTCGGGGTATTTGGCATACACTACAAATCCAACTGAAATAGTACAAAGACAACAAGTAAATTAAAAATTAGAAATAAGACTAAATGATATATATTTATACTTGACCTACTTATAACCGTATATCCCAGCAATGGCACCAAAATTTAATACGTCAAAATTACACCTCAAAAGAAAGAATAAACGGTCATTTTCAAATATAGAATCCAACAAGGTTGGGATCAAATCCCAGAGATAATATGGTCTAAAATTCAAGTCCAATGAGAATATTTAGTCAATTAGTCGTTATTTCTTAAAGACATAAATGTAAATATTGGGGTTTGTATGTCTCAATAGTAAAAGTTTGTAATTGATTTTTAGAGATCAATCTACGTATTTAGTAATGAATTTCAAGTAATGAGAAAATCCAGGATTATGAATGTTACTGGTCTTGCAATCTCTCATAAATATATCAGTTATCACTAATGATGTATTTATCTAAGTATTTATCAACCTATTCTTAGATAAATCTTTTTTTCACCTTTTCAAACTATTAAAAGAGTGCAATATATTTATACTAATAACTTAAAAATGATTATCCTAGTTACAAAAATAATCATTAGACGAGGTTAACATCCCAAATTTCCTGTCATAATCTCAACTCCAAGATTTAATCATATAGTTCAAACTAATTAAACCTAGGTAATGTTCTAGTGTTTGCAACCACCAAAAATAAGTCAAATTATAGAGATTATGTATAGATACATTATTTACATGCAAGAACCAGATTATATTCACAATAAATTAGTTTCACCATGAATCCCACAACCCTAGAGTTGGGGAGTTAGCAACTCATGATTATAACTATACAATAACAAAGAGAAAATTTACTAGATATCATACCAAGACTGAATTCTCTTCCGAAGTTACTGTTCAAGTATAAATCACAAAAATAACCAAAAACCCTCACACTTGGTGTTTTTAGTAGAAGGAGAGAATAGTACATAAAATATATCTAATCCTCCATAAAAATAACCTAATTATTCTATATATAGTACAGGGGTACAAGTTTAATATTTGAAACTTAAGAGTCAATTCGGCTCAGGTTTGGGCGGCACTTTGGATGAACCATCTAGACTGTGCCATGTTGGACGAGTCGTGCAAGAGTAGATGGTTCGTCCATTATTCTGTCTCCTTCTTCCTTCTTAAACAAATCAATTGGCATTAGACGACAACCTATGTATGATCAGTCCAAGGTTGGATGAAACATCCATTTTTAGACGGTAGATGGGCTTCATAATAGTCTTGATCTTCCTGGATAGTACATCGTGGGTGAACTATAGGGATGGACGAGATATCCAGTTTATCTTTAAATCTCCTTTTCTTTAGTAATATTTTCCAAAGTTTTAAAATCAAACTTTACCTTGTACAAATACAGTAAACACATCAAATCACACAAAAGTTACTCAAGAATATGTATCTATCCATAGTTTTAAGAGAAATATGTGATGAAAAATGTTGTGACATCAATTTCATTTCACAACTCAATGAAGTGAACTTCACGAGCTATGGAGTGCTACTTCACGAGTCGTGAAGTGCTTCTAGGAAATTTCAAGTTTGTTTAATGGGGGTTATTTTGGGAATTTCCTATGACTTTTTGGGCAAAACCCATGTCATTTTTACTTCTACATATAATAATATAAATATCCTAAACCCTAAATTCATTCATCTTTTTGGCTGAATCAAATCAAGCAATGGTGTCTTCCAAATTCTCCATAGAGTAAAGAACTAGGGTTTTACATTTAAAATTCAATGTAACAGCTTGATTGTTTGGTTTTCACCATCAAATTGCTTCTAATCAGATACGTGGACTATCAACAAGGAAAACTTCCATCTTGTGCCCAAAACCCTTTCTAAATAAGGTTTTAAGTATGTAGAAGCATGCTAGGGTTCTTATTTAATTCTATAAACTATGATTCTCTGAAGTGATGATTTACTTGATGTATTAAGTTAAATTATGAACTTTTCATGATGATTTATAAAAGTCCTCATGGGTTAGCATATTTTCAAAAATGAAGTAAAAGAAAGAAAGAACCTTTGAGGTAAGAATTGGTAGTTATTTTCAAGGTTTATTCTTAAAACTCGAATTGAGCATTGAAAGTGCAATAATTACATGAATTATTACATGATTTGAAGTATGAATATGAAGAATTCCTAAATTGACTATCTTAGATTATAAAGCTTAATTGAGGAAAATTGTAATTTTATTGCTTAATTGATGAGTTGTGACATGAGAAGCTTATGAAGAGAGTATTTTGACTATGTTTTCTTATTTTGGATAAATTAAGAATTGTATGTGGAGGATTTTTAAAAGGTCTAGTGTTTTATAAGAAGGTGTCTGTTAATGGAGAAGATTGAAAAAGAAAGTTAATGACAGTCATTATATTTTTATGGGAGGAGTATTAGCACTATGGGTGGGAAGAGGCCTTAATAGGACAACCTGCGTAGCCTAACATAGGGATTATTATTATTTTGGCCTAGTAAGTCTTCTTATAGTCTAGTTGATCTACTAGAGGGAGTGTACTTTTCCCTTTGGAAAGGTCGGGAACCCCTACACATAGGGTGATATGAGAACTTCATTGCTTTATGTCTTGAGGTATGTTAGTTATAGAAACTCCCAAAGAGAACCTAAAATTGAATGTTTTGAAGGAAAGAGAGTGAAAATTATTTTTAACTAAGTGTATATATTTTGTTAAAAATGGACGAGTTAAGCTGTTTTAGCTGAGGTTACTTGAGATATGAGTTTTTCTTAAACTATTTTTTTTATAAATTGTTAAACTTGTTAATTGAGAGGAGAAGATGTTGATTTAATTGTTCGTGTATTTCATAGTATTTATCAGTATACTATAGACTATTTTATACCTGTTCACATACTCAATGCACGTTTTGTGTTGATTTTACTCTTATTACATGTGTTAACCCCATATAGATATTTCCATCAATCTTGATGTTCGAGTTTGACATTACTTATATTCCTAGAAGTTTAGAAGATTGGCGAGTCCTCATTTTATTAGAGGGTAACCTATGGAGTTAATTTACTTTATTGTTCTAGAGCTTGGACTTTAACTTTATTTATTTATTATTTCATTTGTTAGAGACTAGATAGAAAACTCTTGT
>JBDJHY010290579.1:0-10074 GCA_039654485.1 Withania somnifera | reverse complement strand
TCAGTAGTTCCATCTGCTCCGTAATGTCAACTTTATTCTAGCAGCACCTTCTTTCTTGTTTAGCCTATTGTTGGTGATTTTAAGGGATTAGATAGGACAAAGTTGAGTTTTAAGGAAAATAAATGACTTTGGTCAATATCCGAACTTAGTTTTTTTGCCTAGAATGATGTATTTTTTAATTTTCGTAAGTCTCGAGAGTATTTTGGTCCTTTTAGTAATTTTAATTAAAAATAGATCCTTAGTGAGTATCGGGTTAAGGAGACCTTGTACACATGTTTTGATGGTTCCATTGAGTTCGGAATATCAAAATTAGTATGGTTACATATATGGTTTGTTTACACGGGATTCCGAATAAATTTCAAGGGCCCAATCTAATTTTTTGATCCTTATGTAATTGTTGTAAAAAATAGCACTGAATGTTATCACCAATTGTGTTTGCAGAAGAGGATTGCGTTTTCAGAGGATTGAGGATGATATTATTTGTGTTCACAGCACAGTGACCAAGTTTGCGAAGGGTTATTTATCCCAAAGGGTCACGTTTGTGGTGGGGGCCCACATTCACAAAGGTGCCTGGGAAGTGTCTATTTTTTATATTTAAAACATGAACTCCTTTCATCTTTCATGAAAACCACGTCAAAAATAACAATTTGGTGAAGTTTTATCAATGGCTTTAAAATATCAATTGGATAAGATTTCTAAACACATTTTCATCAATCCCCACTAACTTTAACATATTATCTAAACATGAAATTCAAAGGTTTTAACCCAAAATGGTGGTTTTACACATGAACTCGACAATTATCAAAACTTTGTAAATATTGATAACCTTTATTATTAAGTAACTGGAAATGAATCAAGGATTTTTCTGTAAAATTAATGACTGTATTGCTATTTGGACTACTGTATATAAACTATTTGCAGGTTGTAGTTTTGGGGGTTGGATGGATATAAGGAGACTCATTATTGTTTTATAGTTAGAACAGTCGATGCTGATGCTGCTGTTGAGTAGTGTGGTTGTACTCACTCCTTACTTTTATGCACTCTTGTGTAGGTGTTGATCTTCGAACTTCTTGATTTATCTCTCATTTGCAGTCCAGGGGCATTGGTATTTGACCATCTCATCATCTGTTATCGAAAATCTACTTTATCTTTTATTTTATGATGTCTTTACTTACTAAAGATGATATTAAGACTATATATTTCTGTATAATTCTAGTAGTGGGTTATAACATGGCAACCAGATTCTTGCGGGTTTATGTATATGAATTTTTGCCTTATTATTTTGTTCTTGTATTTACTTTTCGTATTTATTACTATTCCTGCACATTTATTTTAGTTTGATTGACCTATCACGATGAAAATATAGGTGCAATCACGATCAAATTTTGGACTGTGACATTTACTAATCTCAATACTTTTGAACTTTGGTATGATCGATTGGGACATTCTAGATCTATAATGATGAGATGAATTATAGAAAATTCAAATAGGCATACACTAAAGTACTTGAACATTCTTTCAGATGGTACATTTTCTTATATTGCTTGTTGTCAAGGTAGTTAATTGTTACATCATCACCAAAAAAGGTTGGGATTGAGTCTCTGTGTTTTTGAAACGTGTACATCCGGATATTTATGGACCTATTCACCCACCTAGTGGGTCGTTTAGATACCTTATGCTCCTAATAGATACTTCTTCTAGATGGTGTTATGTGTGACTTCTGTCATCTTGCAATATGGCGCTTGCAAAATTATTGGCATAAATACTACGTTTACGAGCTTAGTTTCCTGATAACCAAATTAAGTCTATTCGCCTTGATAATGCTGCAGAGTTTTCATCGCAAACATTTAATGATTATTGCTTACAATTATTATAAAAGTTGAACATTCTGTAGCACATGTTCACAATCAAAATGGCCTTGCTGAGTTATTAATTAAACTTTTGCAATGATACCAAGACCATTACTTATGAAAAAAAGGTGCCCACTTCTATTTGGGGCAATGCAATCTGCATATTGCAACACCTGTTCGTCTCACAACGACAAGCTATCATAAGTTTTCTCCATTACAGTTGATTTAGGGTCAAAAACATAATATATCTCATTTAAAATTTTTTCGAATGTGCTATATATGTACCTGTAGTACCACTACATCAAGACGGGTTCTCATAAAAGGTTAGAAATATATATTTGGTTTGAATCGCCCTGCATTATTTGCTACCTCAACTATTAGATGGTGATATGTTCACCGCTCGATTTGTAGATTGTTAGTTTGATGAGATATTTTTACCAAAATTAGGGGGAGAAAATAGAGAAACCCAATAAAAAATTTTGTGGAAAAGTCCATCATTATCGCATCTTGACCCGCGTGCTTCTATTTGTGAGCAAGAGGTGCAAAATGTTATTCATCTACAAAAAATTGCAAATCAAATGCCAAACACATTTACTGATTTGAAAAGAATTACTAAATCATATTTTCCTACAGAGAATGTTTCAATTCGAATTGATATCCCTATATAATCATCCACTAGTGTCATAACTAATGATTTCAAAGAACGTCTAAAGCATGGTAGACCATTGGGTTCTAAGGATCAAAGTCCTAAAAAAAAATTAATGGTCAAGATGACACTGTGAAATGACATTTGAAAATTTAAAATTTTAGCAATTTTGATGTCCTTGAAGGAATCAATGAGACTGAGACTCATGAAAATAATGAACTGTCTATAATTTCTAGTGGCCCTGAAACTATGAACCGATAAGAAACAGTGGTGAATTATGTCTTTGAATATAATGTTGCAACAAAAATTATACAAGATTGTGAGGATCTTGAACCTTAATCTATTGAAAAATATCGAGAAAGAAATAATTGGTCAAAATGGCAAGAAGCAATTTAATCAGAATTGAATTCACTTGGCAAGCATAAAGTTTTTGGGCCTATTATCCAAACACCAAGCAGTGTCAAACCTGTTGGCTATAGATGAGTCTTTGTGCGAAAAAAAAATGAGAAAAATGAAATGCAAAGGCATAAGGTACGGCGTGTTGCATAAGGTTTTTTCTCAAAGGCAAGGTGTCGATTATGAAGAAACATACTCCCCTGTTATGGATGCAATAACATTGTGTAATCTCATTAATTTCACTATCCATGAGAGACTTGAGATGCATTCGATTGAAGAATTTAAAATGTCTGAAGCATATACTTCAAAGTCTCAGAAAATAAATTCAATTAGATTGCAAAGTTCTTTGTATGATCTAAAGCAATCTAGACGTATGAATCAAAGATTATACAAGGAGTAACCAGTGATAGGTCTACATCAAGGCTTATGGGTGCTTAAGAACTCATTACATTTTGAAGGCAACACTATTATTTATATAAGAAACCTAATAATCTATAGAAATATGTTTTGAATATCCAATTTAAATAATAATTTTAAATTAGAAATAAGTGAGCACCTATAACTTAAATATTGTGAATCCACCAATAGATGTAACTCTGCGGACCCCAAAAAGATACTATTGTTTTGATTGATTTGATGGACTAGAAAGTTATTTCCTTTTATTTTAGTCATCAGTTTTCAACAATTGGAATTTGAATTATTAAGTTTTTTTTTCTCTGAAGTATGGTTCCATTTATAAGAACAAATTTAAACAACCTGTACTTGAATTTCGTTTTAATTTTTTTATTTTCAATAAATTGAATATAATGATATAAATATTTAAGAATTATTTTTTATTATAAGTATTTTTTATTTTAAATATTATATCATGTCAAATAATGTCATATAAAATAAAAAAAATACTTTTTGTTATGATAATAAATTTATGATCAACTTCGTCATTTGAAAAGTCAAAAGTTAATTATTTATATTTTGAGGAGTATTGCAACAAAAGAAGTTTAGTTAATTTAATTAAGTGGAAATGATCCAAAATAAGGTAAATTCAATAATTTTTCTTTTAAGTTTTTTTTCTTTCGACAGTGAATTACTTCCATGAACATATAAGAAACCTTTTTTCCTTTTTTACGTGAAGAACAAAATAAAGTGGATGAACATTAGAATTCCATTTTCTTAGAACTTTGTTTAATATTTGCACTAGTTCATATCAAATAAATTGTTGACACTCTTTTTATAATTTAAAATAAGTAAATTTTAAAAAATTTAAAAGAATTGTTGAAATTCTTTTTTTATATTTATTCTTTCTTTTAATGAAGTTCTTAAATACGTTGCTATTTCTTGACAATAATCAAAAGGATAATAATAAAAAGTACCTTTTTAGTTATATCTTTCATTTTTTATTTCTTAAGAAGTATGTTATAACCTGATAATTTATTTAATATGAACTCAAGGAAGTAATGCACAAAATAATTCTTAATCAGTCATGTAGTTTTCCATGTGAATGCTATTTTCGACGCGTTTTAGGTGAATGTTGCTAAGAAAAAAAAAATTAGAATTAGCTTGATATTCACGTCTTTTATATAAGTGCCAAAAATTAGATTTATCATAATTTATTGAGGGTCGTCAAGTAGTTTCCGTGCACTAGTTTTATGATAATCCACAAGGATGGGTTAAAAATTTGAATTGGATGCTGATACATTTACACATTAGTAACTGATTAAATAAAATAATTATCTCACTATTTTATTTATGATTCTTATTTATCTTAATCTTACTCATGATTGTGCCTTTTCCACCCAATTCTTGATCGTCATCGATTCGTCCAATTTTTGTTGACTACTTTCCAAACAGCTAGTGTGCATCTCTTGAATCTTGAATTTTGTGCTCATCGTCTTTGTATAAAAATATATTAGGTAATTAGAATATGGTGGCTCTCGCTTCAGGCACCAACACACGATCTAGAGTAAGAAGGAAAGTGAAATTCCCCAAGTGCCCTTATTGTCTTCCCGATAAAATGGTGAAGATCGACTCTACTTGACACACTCTCATAAATATTTTAGGACTCGAGTTATGATATAATGCATGGATATTAAATCTGTCACACTCCAAATCCAGGTGACCAACATCCGACACATTATCTAACCCGACGAACTAAACTTGTATGATGCACCCCAACCATACGCATGAAAACCAAATTACCCTGAAAGCAATTGAAAATTTTATAAATTTTCAAATCAATAATGAGACGTTTTCAACTTCAAAAACCATACATAAATCATTTATAGAACGCTGAATTTGAAATAAAATATATGTCATTTCATGTACATTGACGTTGTACACACTTTCATTATTACATTTCACCACAACTATTAATGGATCGAAGCCTCTATGCAACATAATAGAGTTAAGCACTTGGGACAATTCCCAATTAAAGAAATGAAGAAAAAACATATTGGTCATTAAGAATATCTGAACATTTTGTATTTTTTTTAATAATGAAAGGTAATATATGAATAAGAACAGACAGCAAAAACCTTACTGAATAATTGTTTTTCCTTGTTTCTGCGAAAGAACTCTCTTGTTTCAAATTTCATTTCAGAAAGTCAGGTCGAAGGCAAATGAATTCCCTTGCTTGGGCAATAAAAAAGTTTATGATTCTCATAAAAAATTTGATAACATTTTATCAGATAACCAATTCAAGTAGCACTTGAAATAAAATATAATGTATTAATATCAAATCACAACTTTTAAACATTTAGACTTAAATATAAGTGTAAACTCCATTTCAAAATCTTATAAACTTTCAATAATAAGTGCACAAGTTATTCCAAGCACGGTTTAAATAAAATCATAGATTTTCATATATTTCAATTGAATTAACTCACTAAAATCTTTTTTGGCTCCTTATCTTAAATATATACTACTTTTTATATATTTCACCGGGAGCACTATATCAAAACTGAGACAAGATTCAAGTTAACTAAGTAATCAACCTAGAAGCAACTATCATACCCTACTTGATCAGATCGTTTCATCGTAGTGTTAAAGAAACGACTTAGACATGTCTTGTGTTACATCTATATCAATTAATACCCTTGGATATATACCCACTCTACTTCTTTGTGCCTTCATCTGCGAATATTGCCTAATCGACTTGCTATCTTGCTTATTATCACCTCTCCCCGTGATAAGTTACAGAATCTAACCCATAAAGACATAGTCCAAGAATACTCTTGTTGGAAATAAAAATCAGGTTCCACTCCGTGTGAATTAGGGGCACACTTGTTTGTTGTTTAAGGTCACAAATATAAAATCTCAATCCTATCATGAAATGCTAAAAAGTTTGACAATATAAAAACCTTTCATGATAATGGAGCTTAGATTTACCTACACTATTCCATGTTCTAGCAATGTCTTACTCATATAGGTATAGTTTGGAGTTTCCCAATGACACATAGAACTAGGAAATTAGTCCATATGTAACTGAGAAATGAAGTGATTTTTCTCGAAATCACCAAGAAAAAGAATGTAATTTGAATAGTATCTTTTTTCGATGGGCTGTGATTTTTCTGATGAGTTGTGACTTTTTCGATGGACTATGACTTTTATGATAAGACACAAATAGAATTTATTCATATATCTTTTTTGGGTATAAAAAAGGGGGTGTTACGCCCCGAGATCACCCCCTGTGCACGACATGCCATCCGTAGTTACTAGGTGGCCCCTAAGAACTTGTGGCTCTGCATAACTCTATTTACTCACACTTAGTGGAAGAAATACATAGATAATCAATAAAAAAAATGGGTGTCTCACAAGAGTCAATCATAGTACTGAAATAAGTGATGAAAATTCCAACTCAAAACTACTACATCATTTTAAGAAAGCCACTACAAGCTGAATTCTCAAAAGGCAGAACAAACCTTTAGCTAGCCTCAAAATAAGAATAAAGTAACTCTAAACCCTCATTTCTAATAAAAATAGAATAATAAAAATGAACTCTAAGGAAAGTCTAGTCCTTGAATCAGTGAGGAATCACCAAGCTTCAACTTCTATATAAGATGTAAATCAAGTCAACCGCGAATGTCTAGGTGGCTGGCTGGATCTGCATGGTAAATCAAAACATGCAACACAGAGTATGTGTAAATACATGGAATGTACTGAGCATCTGAGAGGTAACAATAGCAGACTATACATTATCATCATAATATAAAAGCAACACAATGCATGGACAGTTCAACTTCGAAACTTAACACAAATAAGCAATAATATGCAAGTTTTACTATATCAATTTAAAAGCTTCAACTTTCAAGAGTATAGCATAAACTCAAGTAAATTATTCTAACTAAGCAAATTTTAACAAAACAAGTAAAAACTTCAGTTAAAAAACTTCTTCAACACTCTTACTTCAAACTGATACTCAAACTACCTTGAGAGGTTCTATAACCGGCATACTCCGAGTAATAAGCTACGAATTTGGAGGGGATCACAATACCTTGTCAAGGTATAGGAGCTCAAAATCCTAGTGGATCCACCAAAACACTCAAAAAGCACTAATTAGGATATGATATTTAAATTTTTTATGCTTGGCAACATAGTTTATGGGATAAAGATTTTATGCCCGAATCTTCTTGATGCTAATATGTAATGGCCTTTGGGATATTTCCATAAATTTTATATGTTTAAAGCATTACTACAACTTTTCTAAGTCATTTGGGACTTGCTGAGATCGATAGGTTGGGTAGATGAAGGTTTTATAACTTGATTTCTTTTATATTTATGGCTTCTTTAGGGTGTACTCAACTTATATGAGCCCGAATTGTATTTTTGTCAATTTCATGGAGTCATAACTATCAATCGCATAAAGATTTTATATATGAGTTATTGAAATCAGACTTTATTTCTATTCCGTGCCTATTTTAGATCTTTTTGAAATCTAAGTGCCAACACTTAGCGCGACTGCTCTAAGGTAATATGATAGCACTAAAATCCATATTCCCCTTCAGTAATGACCTCTGAAACAATTTCCCCTTCAGTAATGACCTCTGAAACAATTTCCAAATTTTTGCAGCTTTCTTATAGTTAGAGCATCCTTGTAACTGCCCCAAGTCATTTGTGACTTGCTGGGATTGATAGGTTGGGTCCCTAACGGTTGTCATGGTATAGGTTTCTTGCCATTTTGACCTTTTTGAGGCTTATTTAGTTTATATAATCTTGAATCGCCTTTTTGTCATTTTCATTAAGTCCCAAATAGCGTTTACATAAAGATTTTATATATAGAGTGCTATAATTGGATTCGATTTTCATTCTGTGTGTGTTTTGGAAAATTTTCCAAAAGCTATCAAAATTAGACCCGTGGGTACTGATAAATTGGTCAATATGACCGATAAATCAGTACTAGTGCTAATAAATCGGTTATTTTGATCGATTTATTGGTCAAAGAGGTGACTGTGTATATATTAGCGGTTCTAGCTCGTTTTCTTTCTCATTTTGTTCAAACAAGTTTTTCTCTAAATTTTGGATTATAAGGAGATTTGGATAGGTTTAACTAAATTCTATTTTGTAGAAATTCATTATGGTAGTTCTCCGATTATTTCTACCGGGTTATTTTTTATTTCCTTATTTTATTATCTTTCTGGGCTTATATATTTCGACTTTACCATTAAATTTAGCTGTATTTTTTACTATACGATGTATGAGTTGTGCTTTATACATGGGTATAAATATTTTTTTGAGTTGTTGGGCTTCACGGACCCGATTTTAGCTGATATTTTGACTCCACTATTTATATATCAATACGAGTTTTGTTTTAATCATATTAACATGATGATTATGTTTTTGCTAGTCTTGCATAATTTCGAGCTTCATATGTGATTTTAGGCACTCGCAATATGCTTTTTGAGGATATCGCCGGAATCTAGATATGTTATGGTCTATATTATTTAGATTGGGTATTAGTATAGTATATGTATAGTAATGTGCTAGATCGGGGTTGGGATGATTATTCGGCCCTGATATGCTTATTTATTTGGCCTATGATCTATTTAGCTGGCTTGTAGCTTAACTACTTATCTTGGGGAGGTATTTTCCTGTCCGTGTGTCTCACGCTGACTCTGTACTATAGTGTAGTTGGGGAAGGAGTAACAACTTTGATTCTTATTATTATACGCAGACCCTAGACCATAGTGAGGGTAGGAAGGTGATTAAATTAGTAACCGAAGCTTAGCAGCTATCCCCTGGTGTTGGCTGGTGGCTTTAGAGTCAATCTAGATAGGCTGATTATTTGTGTTTAATTTGAAATATTGTGTATATAATTGGGATATGGGTGGCCTCTAGGCCACAACTGGTAAGGTACAGCTATGCTAAACACTCCACCGCCTTACACAGTGAATTCATATTTAGCCGGTCATAGCTATGCTAATTGTGTCTTTCTTCTGTGATGGTGTTGTACCTAGACAAAAACAACTATGTTGGGTAGCTACAAGTATGGTGTGGTGATATTTTGTCCTTGATCTGGCATGCGCCACGGGGTATAGGGTGTTTGGATGAGGTATGATAGGTTTGTGGTTCTTCCTGTATACGTGTGTACTTGGGCCAGTGGGCATTTATGGCACCTCTGGTGTGGTTAGCCAGGGTTCAGGATCATGGTGGGGCTAGGGGAGACTATGTTTCATACCGGAGCTTGGCATCAATTCAAAGATTTAGATAGGGGTTGATGGGAAATGGGTTCCATGTACTTATGTTATGGGTGTCTGCGCCTATGCGCGGTATGATGCTATTTTACTCCACCACTTGAGATGATCCCCTTACGATTTCCATGACCTGGGATACTATTTGTGTGACAAAAGTAAAAATCTTGCTATGATGTGATTTTAGCCTTTATGGCGATATTTCGATCCCATCGAGAGATGGTATATGGATTGAGCCCTAGTGTTGGCAATTTTTCCTTGATGTCTATACAACTGGTGGGCTTGTTACGAGGTTTTTCATGCTGGTTCAAGTCCCTCACGGACCCTGCCGACCTGGTTCGTTATGCTTGGACCATGATGCGTAGCCTGGGAAAAGGATATACGAGGGAGTAGTGGTATATGGTTCGAGTCCTCTGTGGGTCCTTCTCGCTTTAGGATTATCTTAGATAGAGAGCATGTTAACTTCTGATTTCAATTTATGTTGTCTGAGTCCTCTGTG
>JBDJHY010290568.1:0-10074 GCA_039654485.1 Withania somnifera | reverse complement strand
TCAACCCAAAGGACATCACCAAAAACTCCTAGTGACCATAACGGGTCGCAAAAGCTGTCTTAGGAATATCCTCTGTGCGAATACAAAACTGATGATACCCAGACCTCAAATCGATTTTGGAGAACACCGCTGCTCCTTGGAGCTGATCAAATAAATCAGCAATCCTTGGCATAGGATATTTGTTTCTCACAGTGACTTTTTTCAACTATCGGTAATCAATACACATTCTCATTGAACCGTCTTTCTTCTTCTCAAAAAGAACTGGTGCACCCCAAGGTGACACAATGGAATGAATAAAACCTTATCCAATAAATCCTGAACCTAAACCTTCATCTCCCTTAACTCAGCAGGAGCCATACAATAAGGAGTAATAGAAATGGGCTCAGTGCCCGGCTCTAAATCAATGGGAAAATCAATATCACACTCTGGTAGTAGGCCTGGTAGGTCAGTCGAAAATACATCAAGAAACTCCGATATAATATGAACTGACTCAGGAGTAGGGATATCAACCTGCACATCATGAACATAAGCTAAATACGCCAAGCACTCCCTCTTTACTAGTCTCCTAGCCTGAAGGCAAGAAATAAGGCATGTTGGTGCGCAGCTACTAGAACCCTGCCACACCATCGGAGATAAATCTGGTAATAATAAAGTAACAGTCTTGGCATAAAAATCCAAAATTGCTCTATGTAGAGATAACCAATCGATACCCAGATCAGATCACCCGATCCACTACTAAAGAATCCCCTACCGAGGTAGAAATAGGCATAGACACAGACATCAAATCACTGGGTAACCCCAAGCTGGGTGTAAAATAAGACGATATATAGGAACATGTAGACCTAGGGAAAATAAAGCTGACGCAGGTATAGCACACACAGAAATCACACCTATAATAACTGCATCAGATGCCTCAGCCTTAGGTAGAGCAGGAATAGCATAAAGTTGGCGATCATCGCCATGTCTACTATTACCATGACCACCGATCCTATTACGCTGGCCGCTACCTCTCTGACCACCATACTCCCTACCTCTAGCTGGCGCAGGCACTTCTCTAACTTGATGAGCAGCCACTGGGGCAGGCTACATAGCCCCCCTCTGAGGATAGAATCTAGCAATATGGCCTGCAAGGCCACACTCAAAACATGGCCCAGATGGCCCACCCTATCGAGCTCCTCTACCAGAACTCGTCTGTCCAATCTGATGTGAAGAACTAGCCTCTCTATAAGGTTGTGCAATAACTAGAGATGATGCCTGTAATGATGCCTGTACTGATCTGCTAGGCTATCCTTGAGACTGATAAAATTGACCTCGGCCACCTGAACAGGATCCACTTTACTGCACGAGAGTCTCATTCGGTCGGTGCTAGCAAAAATGTGTTTTGTTAAGTTTAAGCCACTCCTTCCCCTCATAATTCTCAACCCTCTAACCTTAACTACCCCTGACATAGAGCCACGTGATTAAATTCATGGGTTCAAGTATGGAATCCAGGTTTTTTAAATCAACAAAAAATTGAGGATCATCCAGACCATAAAAAAATAGTCCAAAATGAATTATTTAGATTTATGATTTCTGGTATATTCTATTTTCTTTTGTTAGTCCGATCATGGAATTTCTTTGGGAAGGAGTGGAAAAAGAACTTTGTGAAAGAGTTATGTGGCACGGTGAAAGGCTTCCCATTGGGGTTTTTGACCCTCGAGGAGATACTTTTTTGTATTCTGTAAGAAGCTCCACAGAACGCACGATTCCTAATGGAATAACCTTTTCTTCTTCTTAGCGAATATAAGATCATAGGGATCTAGAATGAACATGCTTAGCTGGGACTAAGAAGGGATAGTATTTGATTAGCGCACTTTTTGCCAATCCTTTCCTTTATCCGTCGATGGTATGAGAAGGCATAGAGGTTTTGGATGAGAGGCAACAAGCACTATGGGCGGAGCAGCAAGCGTATTTCATTTTATTTGGTTCACTTATACTGGATTTCCTTGGTATGGTTATATGGGAAGTCCGTTTAAACCTAGGAACAGTCTAGAGGGAACCTCAGCATGGAAAATGTTTGTATCTTATCGTAAGGCTTATTTTTCATTGTAGATCATAAGGAGGGCATCATTATCTGATGAAGGGTTGAATGACTTGGTAGGAGATTCGGCAATGGACTTCTCTTGAAGTGTTAGGTTGTGACTTGACTCGCTATAGTTGTAGCATTCTAGTTTGCTGGGAAAAGCAAGCTTCTGATCAGATCAATCAAGATAATAAAGGACTATGTTGTCGAGTGACGATTGACCGAGGGCATGACTTGTCTATAACATATCATTGAAAATTATATGTGCTCCTACATAAGAAGGTGGAAAATTTAAGTAAGAACCATAGGCATGAATGAAAGAGCTCTTTTTGAGGAAAGAGGGGAAGAAACATAGTAACCTAACGAATGTCTAGTTCGAAAGGTAATCTTTTTTACCTCCTTAACCATCATAAGGACGGTTATGAAAGTTTTTCTTAGCACAACCATTTTTTATAGCAGAAGTATTTACCTGTTCTCCAGGGAAATATGTTGGTCTAGCAGAAACAACTCGGGGAATTCAACTAATCCTTTAGGCTCAAAATCAGATATCAAGAGATATTCATTTTACATTTTTTCATCCATTTATGCTAAAGTGGACTGACTAACAAAAATGGCCTATGATTCTTTCCTAGTCAACTATCATACAGCTTTAGCGAGACCAACCATAAAAGTTCTTAATTGTACACACAAAATAATAACTTGGTAAATTCAATTTACACATATATATATAACAGGATTACAATGCCAACTACAAACTTTCAAGATCAGGTCCCAACTTAAGCACAATCATATTGTCAAATAAGGATCCAACATGGTTAATCTATCACAAGACTAAGCGAATAACACAAAAAAAATTATTTTTTGGGGGGTCCTAACTTTTCAAAACAAACCACGTTCATGTGCCTTTATTTCATATCCAGCTGCTTGAAGTTCTCTAGGTTCTCTAATCTAAAAAAAACACAAGACAATAGAAATAAAATCCTAAACATATCGGTTCTAGTAGATAGCGCCAGAGGGAAAAGAAACAAGGTAACAAAAACCCTCAATCCCGTAAAATGGACATTCCCAGACACAAAATACACCCTTCTGTACCCAATGAACCAAATAAAAGTAAAATCGGGGATGGAGATAAAATACCTAGGGTGCCCTTAGGCGCCCACATTTGGATAATGGCATGTTGTAGGAGAAGGTGTTGAGTGCTAAACTATTATGTCAGTCATGGTAGTGCTGGGTGTTGTCACGCTCAAAGAGTAAGGATCCCTCAAAAGGTCATCACATATAGTAACATTGGTACTACTTGGTACCGCAAGAACCTCAAATATATCGGTCTCAATACGGTATGTATCTGAGGTACAAGAGGAAGGTACAATAACTAGTTCTCTCTCTATGTCATGTATTAGTGCCTGTTCTACTGCGAAATTCTTCTTATCCTTCTTCACTTTCCATCTCTCAAGATCAGCCACGCCCGATGCGTCTACCTCAACCGACATTGCTTTTTCATTATGCTTATGTTTTTTCTCTTAGTTTTCTGAATCGGTGGGTCTGGAACAAACGAATCTTCATCAACGAACAATGACCCTAGCAACTCATCTAAACCAGGATCGTTGGGGGTCTCTACTGGCTAAACTGGGGCAGCTGCAATCAGTTTTACATGCAACTCTGTGACTACTTATGATAGCTAATCTGAATCACCTCTCCAGTTGGCCTCTAGTAGCTTTTCAAAGGAATTTAATCATTAATACATCTCATGCACCCAAGAATCAATGCCGTTTTTTATCTACTTCTCTACCCATGGCCACATCCGACCCATAACCTATCTACTTCTCTACCCATGGCCACATCCGACCCATAACCCATGTAATATTCTTCTCAAGCATATTCTACCTCTGCCCTACCTACTGGAAAGCCTTCTAAGAAATTTAAAACATGGATGGACCAAAAGTAGACCACGGTGGTGGGGTCTGGCAAAGGATGAAGGTCGAATTCTAGAATTTGTGTTCTAGTAGGGTTTGAAGGAGTGTATGTTGTAGAATCATCCCTTGTAGCCGGTGCCTCAGAACTAGGAGTATCTACAGGTGCCTATGTATGCTCAGTCTTAATAGTAGTAGGCCCTATGGTTATCCTCATAGGAGCAGGTGCAACAGGAAAAAAAATTTGCACTTTGGTTCGGGCAAATGGGTTTGTATCATCACAAATCAAGGAAACATTAGACATCCAAGTAACCTCTCTCATCATATCAATTGTAGGAAACAAAGGTATCTTAGAGTGAACAAACAGTTGTTGAACCAAACACAAGAAGGGAAAGTTGGTGATCTCTTCAATAATGAGCCAGGGTATGTTTAGATTGTGCCCCAATATCATACTCGCTACTAACACTGCACGGTTCGGAGTAAATACATTGTCATTACTTATTGGGTTCACTCAGAATCGTATAGCTACCCACAAACACTTTACAATAAACTTGATGAGGCCTTTATAATGTTTTGTGTTTGTGTTAACCCAAATGACCTCCTCACCCTACTCAACAATTGTATGGGCAATCCAAGCTAGTAAATTTCTACTCTGGACTAGATCTCTCATATTTTCCATACACTTAGCAATGCATAACTTCACATTATACTTTTTTATTTGGGCCTCATATATAGACCTTTACAAGAACCTTTAAATGGTTCTCTAAGAAATATCAATCGATCGACCCCGCACATGTAGCATCTGTATAGGAGGTAAGTCTTTTAAATCTTCTTTATTTGGGGATGAATTAATAAGGGTTTCCACATATGAAGTATAAAACATTCGAACCACATTTGGACTATACTTAACCAGTTCTATAGTCATCCTCCACAACTGAGACTTATCCTTATCGAATACCGCTCGTATCTCATACAGCATCTCAATCTCATGCGAGGAAATATGAAGCTCCTCAAATATCACCCAATAAAGGCATCCATTAGGTAATGAAACCCTTATTTCTTGAAGAATAACTCTGCATATCATGGACCAACCACCTCTCGCTATGTCTATCTTTATCCCTCTAGTCCACTACCCGTTGTTCATCCTCTAAGATAGGAAGCTCGAACTCTCATACCCGAATTCACTAGTTTCATCTCCAAATTTCTCATATTACTCTCTAGATTTGGAATTTTGTGAAACATCCTCATCCACACTGGTTTTCTAAGAATCTTCTTCCTCCACACTGATTTTTGAAGAATCATCCTCCTCATCACACTGGAGGGAGAAGACTGGGTTGCAGCTTGTTGTTTTGCAAGCAACCTTATTTAATGAGGTTATAACTTGGACTTTGGCGAAAAATAGACTTCTTGAGACCCACTAGAAGCATCAACAACTAGTTCTTCATCAGGTTCATCGACTAACCGGATTTGGGCTTTCTGAGCTTTCCCTTTGCCACCTCTCTTCTATTTTCTTTTGAGGCATGATACCTATGGCACTGGTGTTAGTATCTAAAATAGGAATGAAAGACCAAAATAAAATTAAGAAAAAAACTAAAATTGAATATGAAAGAATAAAAACTAACTAATAATAATAATAAATAATATTAAAAAAATAAAAAATAAAACTAAGAAAAAGTAGCACGGTGTAGGGGACAGGGATCACAAGTCATGGAATGACAATCCACGAGTCGTGGAAGGACTCATAGTGTGCATTAAAGAGTTTCCATGGTAAGCCTCGTTAGTACACTTTATGACTCATGGTTTAGAAAACCACAAGTCATGGTATGACTCATGAAGCTTAAGTAGTTAGGCAACAAGTCAGTTCACTCTGTACAACTGATTGTATGAGTTGTACTATGAAACAGTATGATTTAGGCACTCATTGTACATCATTACCTGAACAATACACCTTGGGACAGATACCATGATTGATAGCATGACTTGTGAATTTAGAAACCACGAGTCATGGGATCAATCGTGATCCTTATACTATCAATTCAGTGTATAATATCTTCCCATAACTTGGTAACTTCACTCAATATTGGGTTTAAGACTTTTTAAATTATTTCCAGAAGTTTTATATCCTAATGTCAAGTGAAATAACTGAATTATAGTTTTATCGCTAATCCAACAAATAAGTAAAATCATCAGAGTTGGTATATAAATACAAACCCTCCCGTCTAACAAATAATCACACACTAGACTACTCAAACTTCACCCAAATCACATTCTGACTAATAATTGAGAGGTTGATAGGCAAAAGGATACTCAAAGTGCAATAAGTCTATAATGCCTGCAGCCTCAAAGGGTAAAAATACCTAGAACATGTAATAGCACCACATGATCAAATAACAACCCAAATCATATGAAAACAATTTTAAATCAACAACAAATTAACACCCAAAATTTATAATGATCCATCATGGATTTAAGAACCTTAGCACTCTTAGGCATAAAATCCTAGTTCATGTTTCTACGTAGGCTAGAAAATACCCATAATATATGAAAACATCAAAAACCAACTTACCAGACAAAGAAGACACACTTATTGTGCATAAATTTAACCTAAAAAAACTTATCCCTCAGGAACAGCCTTGAACAGCGCGAAAAGTGAACAAAAATTAAAGATGGAAATTTTATGAGATATGGGAGAAGATCGTTAGATGGTTAGTGGCATTTAGTCATTACTAGGAGAAATTAATTTAGGGGATTTTGATAGGTGCTTAAATTTAGGGTTTGATACCCAATTCAATCGGGTTTATATCCTTTTTAATCGATTATGATTAAAGAAAATATAACTAGGTCAGGCATTTTAAATTAAAGTTGTTCTATCTAGTTCATACGAATAGGACCACAACTCATGATGTTGAACTTCATGAGTGGTGGAACTTAGTTAGACTTTATGAAATTCTGGAAACTTACCTAGGCCACGACTTATCAACCACAAGTCATGAAGTGAAATACCATGACTCATGGTATCACACCTGGTACTGTTGTCTTTGATTTATGGGTCTCCATAAATATACACTCTGACTTGTTTCATGAAAAATAATGAGTCATACTACATAATTACGGGATATATTCTGAAAATAGGTCACGAGGATTACAAACTATGATAAGCAACATGAGTTGTGGACTTGAAGTCCAACAATTGTGGGACCAATTAGAGTGTGTCCATCCAACTTTTCAATTTCTTTCCAGTTAACACAAACTAGACCACAAGTTGTAGAGTTTAAAAGTACAACTAGTATTGTTGACTCATGGTCCCTTCCCAAAAATTTTTGTACAATTTTTTCCTATTTGCAGATTTTGTTCCACCTGAACACACTGAACAAACTATGACACTATACAAACCATTTGTTACGTCTTACATATACAATATTTATTTCCTCCCAAGAAGTGCCTAATTTAATGTCACATCACGATGAACTATGTTAACTACTCATACTTTATCGAGATAGATGCTTTCCACATTCTTCACCTTTTTCTAGATATCCCTGATAATGCTTCACTCTTTGTCCATATAATTTAAAATGAGCATCATCCTTGTCTTTAAGCTGAATGACACAATGATAAAACACTTGTGTTATGTGTTGCATCCAGAAGCACACGCAAGTGTACATGGTAGAATGAGTAATATAGTGGCTCTTGCGAGCCGAATTGTAAAACCCTCAGGGACTTATATATAATTGATTCTCTTGACAAAGCTATGGAAGGATTTAGATCCAAAATATTGATTTAGACTTTTTAATAGAGTAGATTAAAATAATTAAAACTAACTTATAATATAAACTATAAATTAAGATGGAAAACACTACTAAAGAACTTCAAGAATTTTAAAGGTTCTAGGGCTTTTCACACACACACATTTGAACCTTAATTAAGTAAAGAGATTTGTCCGTTGATTGTTGATAACTCCTTCAACATACTCATACATTGTGAAATTTGTCATCTTTCACTTTCTTTTTCAGGATCTATAGAATGGATGGAGGAGGTCTCATAATTGGATCACAGTCTTTGAGACCTCCTTTACCTTTCCCTTGTTTGGATCAAGCTTAACAACCTCAACTTGAGTCTCTTTATCATCAAACTTTTCCTCCTCAACCCAAATAGATATGTCAACCAAATCACTCTTCTTAATAGGCTCAGCTTCAGCATCAATATCCTTTGGAGTATCACCAACAGGCATTGGTAGATCAATCAAGGATTTCCCCCTATGAGTAGTGATGGCTAGACAATGAGCATTATTTCTAAGGTTGGCAACTGTGTCACTAGGTAGATAACCCCTCTGCCTTGGATTTATAGCTACAGACAGTTGTCCCTTCTGGTGCTCTAATTGTTTTATGGAAAGGGTATTCTACTAGTTGAGTCATAGTAGACATGTCATTTTACATCTGTTTGATCCCTTATTCTAAAGACTGCCTTTTTTAGCACTTTCTCCAACATATCCTCCATTCTAAATAATTCTCTGGTACCATGATCTCTACCTTTTGGTAGAACATATAACCCTTTATCCTTAAAGTAGTCCTCTCTCCTATAATTATCTTTGCATAAATCATCCCTTATGTAGTCATATCTCTCTCTGTAATAGTGCCGACCTTAATCATCATGATGGTGATGTCAAATTTAGAATTACCCATTATTAGGGGTACAAATATGGCTCTGGTAAATGCAACCACATGAATTTGAGGCTCAAAAGACAGAACAACTGGCCTGAGATAAGAAAAAGTAGGTTGTCTTGGGACATCAATGCAATCCAACCATGGGGTTTGTCCAGTATTAGCTAAATATAGTTAATCCCCATCACCTCTAGCCTAAGATGAAACTAGATCTTCTACCTTACATCAGTCTTGAGCTGCAACTTCAGCCCTTACTTAAAAGGCCAAGATAAAAACTAGAATAGGATTCTATCTAGTAACCCATCCCCAAGATGGAAATTTACCAAGTATATACAATAAAAAATACCCAATATGGAAGAAGTATTCCATGGCCTACCTAAACTCTGACAATAATCTAGAAATATCCATAGAATCGTGAATGAAGCTTAAAATTGCACATACCTATAAAACATATAATTCATGCATCAAGACAAGTTAAACAAGACCCATATATCTATAGAAATAGAAGGGTAGGAATCCAAACTAAAATCATATCAATAAACCCTAATAGCTCCGAAAAATAAGATATTTATACCAATGTGTAGAGCACGTATAATGACGCACCTGGTCATTTCCTTGCATTTTTGCTTTTTCTGTGCTTAGAGTCATCTTATAGTTTCCCAAAATTATTTATCACTTCCTGGGATTAGTAGTTTAGTTCCATGGAAGCTCTCTTTCTTGTTATCTCACTTTTTCTATTTTAAAGGATTAACCTTGAAATAGTGGAACTTGAGAATAATTCATAAATTTGATTGGAATCAAATTCCAATAGTTTCATTAGCTCTGGAATGCCAAATTTGTTCTAGTTGGACATTTAGTTGATGTACTTAGATCTCATTTTGAGTTTGAGCTATTTTGTGGGAATTTAATTTAGCAGGAGTTCATTTTGAAGCCTGGGATGGCTTTTTGTCATTAGAGTGTTGGATCGGAATTATGATGCTTCCGTCAGCTATGTAATGGTAATTTTATGTTATTAAGGTTATTGGCATGCTTCTTGAGGTGTCTGAGAGAGTTTCAGGGACCCGTGTGAGAAGCTAGTTTTTGGTTGGTTTTTATACAGTTAGGATGGGGGCTATTTTTTCTTAAGCTATCACATATGTTCTTTTCCACATTTCCATTGAGTTGAGAATGTTTTTTCCATGCAATCTACATATATTTTTTTTGTTGAAATCAATGCTTGATTCCATTCTGAGCCTTCGATTAGAGATTTTGGAACTGCTAAAAACAATTGTTTTTGTAAAAAATACATATGCAATGCCTTTATCGCAATTACAAAAATTGGTGATCGCGATCGCAAAAGGTTGTGTCCTTGTTCATCAAGATGGAGATGCCCTTAGGCATGATCACAAAAGGTTGGGGTTCTTTTCATTATGATCACGTGGCTGCTGGTTGCCACTATGATGTA
>JBDJHY010290547.1:0-10074 GCA_039654485.1 Withania somnifera | reverse complement strand
AATGGAGTCACCCTACTCAAGGCACAATCCTAACCGCCTGCACTTCTAAAAGGGATTTGTCACACCAGAACGTTCATCCCAACATGAATCCCCAAAAGGAATACCACTCATAATATACTTATAACTTGAAACTCTCAAATCTAGCTGAACCTCACAAAAATCCTGTGATACTTCTTGAACTACCTATAGTGCCATCTGAACTAGATGAGATGATGTCTTAATCGCCAAAACATTGGTTGAAATATTTCTCCAGGATGCCCTATACCTCCCAATATGACATCACCCAAACTATCCCTGGGTTGAGGCACTTGATCCCTACATCTATAGACCTGCCAACAATAAACTCCAGAAATCTTACTTACCAACTACTTGGGGGAAAGGATATACCGCTACTACCAATGGCTTTAGTGCTAGTCAGTGTTATAATTTAATCTATCAATAAACCTCTATACCGTGTCCTTAGGAGGGAAAACCACTACGTACCCTACTAACTCATAAAATCCAACCTCGTACTCGGCAGAGGACATCTGACTCTACTAAGCGCCTAAACTTGCTGTGTACCTGAGGGCTACTCTATATACCAGGGAATACCCCACCTATGGTTCACCACCTTCTAACCTCAAAACCTTAAGTAACAAGATCAGTGGAATAGCGTGGCTTTCAATCCAACTAATTCAAAGCTAACACCAAGTCTATTAACTGGTTATGAGGAATATCCCCTCACCTCTAGTATGTGGTCGTCACTGGACCTATAAACTTCCAGATCTTTAGTTCATGAGGTGACTCTAGCACGTCCTCCATCCTAGGATCAACCAGTAACTCAGCCCGTCAAAGGAGCTCTAGCTACAGGTATAGAAGACTCTCCCTTACTTGCTCACTGAAGACCTTTAACAAACCATCTATGGAAGAATGAATGCAAACAGATAATCTTTCAGGAAACCACCAATGAAAATACACATGGTTCAAAGTCAAGAAAAGGAGTCAATTTCTAAAATGTCCACCTTATCCTCCCAAAGATAAGATACGAACATCATCATACCAATCTGTAGGACTCTACTTAGACACTTAATCATGTACTGCTGACAGTATTCAAAACATATGCTCTAACACCAAACTATTGTGACCCAATTTCTCAGGTCATTATAAAACCTACTATGCCACATGTTGACGAACCAACCCTATAGCTCAGAGCCATAAGCGGCGGGCTAATGCAACAGATAATGCTAAGCATAAGTAAGCAGAGCAACAATGATAGAAAAAAGCTGAAATGGTAATAACAACATATTAAAAAAATCCTCCCAATACATGGTATCAGTGTTTACATATACTACTATAAGGTACGAGGTACAAAATATAGAAAAGTGCCATAAACACATCTGTCTTAGAAGTACAAAAGAGAAAAACATCATCTAAAGAGATGCGGGTAACCTTGAATGTTGGAGCTCTCCCTCTACCTCTAAAGTCAGCTTCTGGCATGATTGAAAATGTTAGGGAATAGTTCAAAAACATTAGAAATGAAATTTTAAACTCATTTAAAATCTGATACCGACAAACAAATAGTGCAGACACGCTCAAAATAACATTGTGGACTCAATGGCACATTTGGAATTGCGATACAGATCTTTTTAGAGTAATGTTGACCAATTCAACACTTTTAACTAAACTTTCCTAATTTCACCACAACACTTAATATTACACCAGGCACCTCGGGAAACAAACTAGTACTCTTCCAAACCTAAAGCTGGAATTTTGGAGCTGATGGCGCAGTTCGATTTTGGATATGATGCTTCGATCATCGGATGTTAACCCAAGTCAAACTTCAAACAACCAACTAGTTGTTATATCACAAAATTAGATAAAGTCGCACTGAAAGCTCCTGGACAGAACGAAGGGTCTGCCTAGACCAAAATCCATGTTTTGGAGCTAACAGAACTGTTGAAATTCAATTCTGAGCTCTTCTTGAGGGATTGTTGACTAAAGTTAATGAGTACGTAATTTTAATCTCTAAAATAGGAAAAGTAAGATAAATAGCAACCAAACCACCAGGGAACCAGACTATCGGTCCCAAAAGGTCATAAATAACTTGGGAAAGTTATTGGATTGCTCTACATTGCAAGAAAATGTGACACACATGAGATTGACTATAAGGGTCATTGCATAAGCCTCCATGGAAAACCATACTAGTGAGACTTGTCACCCGTCTGACCATTATCCTATTAGGAGAAGCTACATTAGTTCTAACCTACCTGTCATCCCAGCTAAAATAGTGACCACCACGACCATGACCACCACATCTGATGTAATTCAAGATATAAATACAGAAGCAAAAATATGATGAAGTAAAACTAGAGATAACAAAGAGGAGAAAAGACATAAATAATGGAATATATTGGCAACCAAAACAATAAAGATTGAAGACCTCAAGTTATGATATCCAAAGAAGAACCCAATCTATAAAATCAATACTAGACACAACAAAGGAAAATGATTAAGAATTACGACTGCATATCAGGCAGTTTAATTTTGAAGTTTGTTAGTTTGACTTATTGGTTAACGGTTTGTAGACATGTCAAACCATTATAGAACCGTTAAAGTATTAATTTATAGGTTATTAATTTATCAGTTATCATCACTATCGGTTCAGTTACTGGGTTAATCGTTAACACTTCAATCATTAAGACAACTTATCCATAATGATTTTACTATCGAAAAACTAATGTACAAACTTGCAAGATACACACACAGAACTCGAAAACAAAACGTAAAATTCTTTTTATCTAAAAATGGAAAATATATGGATACAATTCTTCGAAGAATCAATAAAATCTTAAAGACAAAGAGTTCATGATATCGTGATTGTGAGGTGAGCACAATTTGAGAAGACTGAAAGATAAATCCTACCAAGAATCAGAATTGAGAAATGAAAATGAATAGAACCTATTAAGCATAAACCCGAACTCCTTAACTCTTAATTCAATTAGTATGAGGATAGAAATATAATTAATCAACATACTTATCGGGTTACCCGATAAGAAATTTGGTTAAACTGAGACCCAACTCGATAAATCAATAATAATAATATAGTAAACCAATAACCGAATAGGTAAACCGATAACCCAATAATAATATTATCGGTTGGGGCTATTTTTTTAGGTTTGGTTTTGAACAACCCTATTAAGATTGATAATAATAGATGAATATTACAACAATTAATCAACAAGTTTCTAACAAGCACTTAACCTATAGGTGGACCTCAATTGGATGGATGCCAAAGGAAACACACCTTACAATCAAGTAGCAACATAAACTTTTCCAGGCTTTCAAATATCACACAAGAGATGTCTTTAAAATTTAACCACTAATAAGGAATGAAATAAAGAAGAGGTCCTACTTATAGCTTAGGGATTTTATTAGAAAATGAACCCAAAAGTGACCCAATGGGAAATAAGCCTAATTTCCCAAAATGGCTAATAGTTCATTAAATCTTGTAGCCCTCCCTGGTGCTTCTATGGAATGATTCAAATATGGTATTAATCCACTTTGAGTTTAAAAAAGGTCTTCAAATCTATCAACGAGGTCTTCAATGCATATATGTCTTTCCTCTCTTTGACTAGATCTCCAAGTCCCAATTTGATAAGAATAGAGTCGAGTGATATTGTGTCATCCTCCCATTCTTGAAAAGGTTTTATCCTCGAATTCAAACCTAGCAAAAATAAGAGATAAATAAATAACCACAAATTCCTCAAAGTTTGAGGATTAGAACTAGGGTTAATCAAGATAACATCATGCAAAGGAGTTGTATTTTGAATTCTTAACCAAGCCTTACTCTTAACCAAATTAAAAGAATCAAGATAATGATCATAAAGAAATTGGTTAATCTACACATAAAATGAATATTCAATGCCAACACGAATATTATCATAATCAAAATTTTAATATAGAAAGGAAAAATGATCACCACACTCATTCAAGGTGTTCTAATATGCAAGACCAAGATTAGACATGAAGATCTTATCAAGCATTAGTTTATGGGTTAAAGCATATGAAAATAATATTAAAATTCATAAAAAAGTGTCACATTTACCTCTGCTAACATTCAAAAGCCCATAAGATGCATATTCAACATAAGCATGAATATCATCTTAAGCAAAAAAGTAATAAAGAAATGCGTTGCTCAAAACAACCTTATCTATAGTGTCCTCAACATCATCAAGCATACTATCATGAATAAGAATACACAAAGAAGAAAAAGTAAATTGAAGGCAAACATCTCTTTCTATTTTGACACGATCCTTTCCTCTAAGTGTACTATCATCTTCAAGGAAGAGATTTCCAACTTTTTGAGGAATTTTGCACCATAACGAGTTAGTACAATTGTGTATCCCTAAAGAACTATACGACTATCAAAGTTCACACCACTAGGTTCCCCACTAGGAGTGGTCGCTTCATCACTAAACAAGACATTATACTTAGAGAGAGCAATCAATCAATCAAGGAGAATTATTTCACGACCCAAAATTCAGTCATGATGGAACCTTTATTATCCCACTTAGATATGTAAGACCAAAAATCACTATAAGGTTAAATGAAGAAAATATGTGTCAACTAGAAGAAGAGACACTGCAATACAAAAATCTAACTAACAAACCACCTAAAATTTGGAGTCACCTGTGTACAAGCCTCTAAAATTTGATAAGACAAAGCCAAAAAATACATAAGTTTCAAATGTCTCAAACTCCTCATGTAAAATCTAATACATATCATAAAGGCGTCTGTGAAATCAACATGATAGAGCACCTACCTCGAATACTCTGAACAAAAGCCTCAGACTCTAATCATAAAGATAGGTAAAATAGTGGGGTAGGTTCTGAATCTACTCAAAGTGTATAAAAAGAAAAAATGACTACAAAAAATGCAATAGGTACTCCAAAAGTATCCATGGATGGCTCTAAAAAAGTGGTGATGAGCAACAACTACCCTAACACACATAACAAAAACCTCCCATAACACTAAACCTGTAAATATATGATTACCCAACAGAATAATAGTATAATAATAATAGATATAGGGGGCAAAGGGAATATCATTAATTAAATATAATTAATTAACCAGTTCAGTCCAATAATAATGATCTAAAATCAACTAATGAAATATTAAAATAAAACCTCCTAAAATATAACCATAAATTTTTTTTAACGTAGCCTCATCAGGCATCTTAATAGATAAAGCATCAAAACTAATAGCTAATGAAAATCCAAATCAATCTCAAGTACCAAAATCACACCCTTTATTTGTCTAAGTACAAGACTCCCTTCATAAATCAGTCCCTAATTCATGGGAAAATCCTACTCATTGGGCTACTGAATATGAAAATGGTTCTTTAATACCCCACTCAGACCCCAACTCACAAATTCACTCATGGTAAGAAGGGTACATCCTGGATACCAGGAAAAAGACTCATAGGATTGATTCTAAATGGATTAGGTCTAGTTAAAAGAACATGACTCAAGTCAAATATCCATGTCAGTTCCAATCATATAAGTCCACCTGCGGTAAAAAAGGCATATCCTGGATATAAAAAATGGACTTATATGATAGATTATAAAATGACTAGAACAACATCATTAAATCAACTTCTATCAATCCATCCAGACTCATCTCATCTATATCAACACAATAAGATCATCACTAGCCTATTCAGGTGCACATATCCCTTCTCGAGTTAAGTCACAACATATGGGAAGACACTTTTTATACCACTGACTCGTATAAGAAATCCTTTATAGCGGGGGGAAGATAAGTCCACTCACAGCAATAAGGGTACATCATGATACCAAGGAATGGACTTATAGAGTGGATTTAAAAAAACACATACCAAGGTAAGAGTGACTACACAATTAAGACCATAAAAATCAAATCATCACGAATCATATCTAATATGTATATCTCAACTCATTATTATATTACTTTTCTCATTCTTATACCACAATCATAAGGATTTTCTCATTTTAAGTTCATGAGGATATAATGAAAATCTCATCTTATTAGGACCATGTAACATGCCCAATAATCTCATCAACTGGCCTCTCAGGAACATAATCTTATTCGACAACAAAAGGTAGCCAAATAATCCATATTTAAATTATATATCTGTCCGAAATTATTTCCCTCCATACCATTATTATATCGAATATCATTGTCTAGAACCCTTTCCCTTAAGTCTTACCCAAATAAATATCCTCTTTGTCTTTCTTTTTCATAACATTTCATCATTTTTTTCATGAACCATAATTCTAAGTGATCTGCAATACAATGTAGAAATAATCACATTTCATGTATATGTAATGTAAATATGGAAAAATCACCCAATAAAACAACAAGGCTACTCATTAGCATAACATCGCATGGAAAAATCATATCAATTCAACTAAAGTGACACACAAGTATAATAGCAAGTAAATAAAAAACTAAGTACAAATAACCCCATTTACGTAACTTAAGGACATATAACATCTCAAATTTATACAACAATCAAATAATCCATGAGCTTATTACTATTTTTATTCCTTTATCTTTAGCTCCACATGCCTGACTCTAGTGTCCGGATGAATGCTTGTCGCTTTATCCACATGGACACTCCTAAATACTTTTCATCACTCCAAATTATAAGAAATAAATACATAAATATTTAAGGCTCTTTGTAAAAGAGAGAAGAACCTCCACTTACCTTAAAGAAAAGAAATTAAGTCAAAGGTGAGACTTTCTTTGCACAAAGCCTCTGAATAAACAAAATCTAGTCAAATATAGATTAAGCATGAGAAAATATAAAAAATGATTCCCATATTCTATCTTTCGAAATCGAGTCCAAAATCGCCTCCAAAAATCAAAACCGAGGCATAAGGGTAAATTAAGTTCTTCAAAAATTAAGTTACCCATAATCTAAGGAGATTAACTGTGAGATGTAATTGAAAACAGAGTATAAATTGACCTTTGAAATCCAAAAAAATATCAAATCAAGGTTTTCTCTAAAAATACCCAAATTTACACTTTGAAATAAATAACTTTGATGTTAAAATCATGAAATATTCGATGGGTAATGAAGAATTAATGATTAAAAATGCTTATCCAAGAGTTTACATCAAAAGTTATCTTAGAAAGTACCCAAAAATTAGTTTGTAAGGTCCAAAAATGGCAAAGAATCTTTTCTAAAAATGTTTTTGCAAGAGTAGGATTTCCAAATGGACAATAAAAACCTCAAAGTCCTATAGAAAAGTGCTAAAATACCAAGATTCCCCCCATCAAAATAGTTATTTAAAAATCTCAGGTGCCACCTTATAAATAACAGTATGGTCTATGAGTTTCGTATAACGAGTCGTGTGGAATTGATACAAAAGCTGAAGATGAGGTCCCACCTCACGAACCAATAGTACAGTTCGTAGGGTCAAAATCACGGACCATACTATATTTCATGAACTGAATATTGAAATAGGGACTCAGGCTCAACACCCCGATTGACTCTACGACCCATGGAGTCAACATCATGGACCATGATCCGTAATACGATTCACTAGGTCCTTTTTATTAAAATATTTTAATCCAACACTTATAATTTGTTCAGAATCCCATGAACACAAGTCATATATGCTACTCTACTAAATTAAATATTTCAAACTCAACGAATTCATTGAAATGAAAATTCAACCATTTTAACTTAAAGGTTTTAAGAAACAAAAAATTTCCAAAATTCTCAAATTTTTGCTCTGATCTCAAAACTAGCCTCATGAACTGATAAAATATAACACATGGAAACTATTGGGAAAAACAAAATGATAATTTAATAATAGAAGCCCACAATTACCTTGAGGGTCATTATATCATCCCTCACTAAAAACCATGTCCGTTGTCAAACATAAAGGAAAAGAAAATTCTTGAAGCTTAAAAATAATGGAGATATTTGGCTCGCATATCAAACATAATGTCCAAAGTAGCCTTTGTAATTAGATGGTGTGTAATGACCCTCATGATCATTTATGAGAAATATGTAAAGATTTGTATTCTAGACCTTTTTGGTAGTTATCCCAAGTCATTTATCACTTGTTGGGACCGGTAGTTCGATTTCCTGGAGGTTCAATTGAGTTTTATATCAAATTGCTTGTTTTAGAACCTAAAACGAAGTACTTGTTGACTAGAGTCAACTTTCCTTCACGACAAGCTCAGAATTTAATCCTAATAGTTCTGTTAGCTCCAAAGTACCAAACAAAATCAACATTGACCTTAAGATGTTTTAGAGTTTTTATTTGCAATTTGAGCTAATTTGTGGATTTTGGTAAAGTTAAGGCCTAAAGTTGGAACTTGAGTGATATTTTTGCGTTCGGAGTGCTGAAATGAATCTAATGCTTCCATTAGCTCTGAAATAGTGATATTAGGCTAGTGAAACTGTTGGTTAGCTTACCGAACTTGTCTCTATATTTTTGAGGTGTTGGTTGGAGTTTTATGGTTTTAAGCCTAATGGTTGACTTGGTCAACATTTTCCTAATATGACCTCATATCATGATTTTAACTGCACCGTTGAGTCTGAAATATTGTCTTAGATGTGCGTGCATAGTTTGTTTATATATATTACGATCTAGGCTTACACGAAGTCGATGTGTTCCATTAATTCGCTTAGACACGACCGTGTTCTATCTCATACGCAATCAGGAGGCTCAATTATCCCTATACTCATCTCAATCATGATGTTTTATTATGCGATCGTGATGTGCAAAATAGTTCTTCTACGAGATCCTGACCTTTCCTCAAATCGCTGACAGTATAAATAATCCCTGCACGACTTTTATGTTCATAATGCAACAGATCCCTCCCATTTCCCCCAGGTTTTGTGCAAAAAACCTTCCAAAATGTCCAACAACGGTTGAGAAAAGTCCAAAGTTCTTCCCCTTTTATTTTCTTGAAAACTGGCAAGTTTTCTTCTTTGTTTTATTCCTTAAAAATATAAGTTTCCTCCATTAATGACCCCAAGTAGGGAAAACATTTAAACCTTGATATAATTCATATATTATGGAATAAATTATCATCCCTTGAGTTATTTCACTCCGTAGTATGTTTGGTTCATTGAATTTCCTCATTAAATCTCGTAAATCTTGCATCATTGAGTCTTTATAATCAAATTTGTCCTAGGCTGTTTTGATGGCCTACCCGTATTGAATTGTGCTCAATTTTGGAGCACAGGTTTCTAGAAACATTGGGAATCATGTGGTGAAGTTTATTTTTGGTTTTGAAGAACGGGTACATTTTAGGCACAGTCCAGAATTTAAAATAATTTCTATTGTTATGGTTATAGTAACATTAGACTATTCTTTCGTCTGTTCCTCATTTTTTTTACCTATTTTGGCATCTCGATTAATATGGTGCCTGTAACCTAGGATTTGTACAGTGATACCTGTGTAAGGCATATGTGGTTTGTACTTTCATGTATTTGTATATTTACTGATATGTTTTAGATATATTATACAAGAGATTGGACTATAGGCTCCGTTGGTGGTGAATTGGGGATGGACCAGTATCACCACATGATTATTAAGCTGTGAAGGCTAGACACAGATTTTAGTAATGATAAAAATAATAACATCAACTAATAACTTAGAATTTTCTAATAATAATATAAATTAAAGAACCTTTTAACTATTTTAGATTCGGCGGTGTAACGAGCACCCGATACTACTATTTCTACTAGTTTTAGTCTAGGAATCACACCTTTGCACGGGAAAATATCATTTGACTAATTAATGCTGGGACTTGAGACCGACTCCGTTTGGCAGTAAGTGCAACCGCTGGAACTTGAGTCCGTCGTTGTACGACAATGAGTAAACCTTTTTAATACTATTATATATATTGGTTTGGAGGATTATTGATACAGTTACCTTGAGTATTTGGTGATACATGAAATTTAGGTGGGGATGCCATGACTTGTTGATACTACGACTCACTGAGACTATTGATATATATATATATATATATATATATATATATATATATATATGAGGTGTTGGATTCCAGATTTGGTACCTGTAAGAC
>JBDJHY010290546.1:8175-19544 GCA_039654485.1 Withania somnifera | reverse complement strand
CATGATTTTGAGCTTCATACGTAATTCTTTGAATGTTTGAGCATGCTTCTCGAGGACATTGCCGGAATCAAGGTAGGCTACCATCTTTTTTATTCACACTTTGTATTAGTGTAGTATATTCATGTAAAGCACTCACTTGGGGATGGGATTACTATTCGATCCTCGATATGCTTATTATTCCAGCCTATGGTTTACTTAGATGGTTTGTAGCTTAACTACTTACTAGGGCTATATTGCACCACCCACCTGTTTAACACCGACTCTAGAACATAGTGTGGTTGAAATAAGAGTAACAACTTTGGTGCATATCATTATATGCTGACTCTGGAATATAGTGACATTGGGTAAGGGATTATACTTGTGATAGCTAAGCCCTAATTTAGGTTAGTGGCTTTAGAACTAATCCAGGATGCTGTTATTCTGTGTTCACCTAAGATATTGTGTATTATTATGGTGTGTGTGTCTACTTAGCCATAAATAGTCGAAAATGGCTTGGATAGTTAGCATTCCTATATGTTGATACTATAACTAGCTAGTTATGGTTTTGTAGGGTAGTTAGCTGCCTTATGTGATGACGTTCTACTGAGCCGGATATGACTTTGTTGGGTGGGGTAATGATATTGTTCCCTAGTTGGTACGAGCCTACGAGTGAGGTGTATTTGACTAAGAAACGATGGATCTATGTTTTCCCCTGTATGGTTGTGTACTTGGCTTTTAATTGGCATTTTCTGGGCAGTTGTGACATTGTTGGTATTATTACTCGTGGCTCAGCACTGTAGTTGGTCAGGGAGAAGATATACCTTGTGATCAGGGCTTTGCAGCCATCCTATGGAATCTAATTAGAAGCTTAAGACCAGTTTAACCTATTGATTGGTTTTGTGTAGTGAGCATGCATTAAACATTTTGAGGGATCTTGAGTTTGATAAAGTAATAAATGTAATATGATTTTATATATATACTATGTTTTCCACGACTGTGCTCATGAGCAGTATGGAGCTACTTTCTCACACAATTTAGGTTATTTTCTCACTATCACCATGATTTCTTCATATTGCCTATATGGCGACAATTGGGTTTTGCTGAGATATAGATTTTTACATACATGGTTGGACTTGAGTTTCCACTGAGATGTGATATATAGGTTGAGCTCGGGTTTTGGCCTTTTTTCCTTGATGACTATGGCATTGATTGGCTTTTTACGAGGATTTTGTATGAGGGATTGAATCCCTCCATGTACCTATCAACTTAGGTCATCATGCATAGGGTATGTTGCATCATTAGGGGAGGGGTTTACTAGGGTAGGTTGAGTAAGTATGCGAGTAATATTCTTAGGTCTTGTCCAGAAAGAGTAATGCATTAGGAGGGTGTGTATGGGCACTTATTTACTTTTCCAGCACCCCTTTGAATTACATCTCTATACATTGGCTTGCTCTCTTTAGGACTTACAAGGGGAGTACCTGTTGGGTTACTTGGTTCCCTAATTGTACCTACCTGTAGAATAGGGTGCAAGTCGGGTTTATTTTCTAGTAGAATTTGTTTGTTCCCTTCTGTCAGCTTGATTTTATTCCCAAACTTGCTCTAATTGTTGTTGTCCTAGCTAGTTAATAGATTTGTATTCATATATTGGTCGTTTCTTGTCTTATTTATGTTGAAGCCCCATGTACATATTATTTTTGGTCATGATCTTCTTATGGCCCAAGTCTATGTGTTGTAGTTTGTTAGTGTCTTTCCTTCAGACCTATTATCCTATAATGAACATAATCATAGATGACCATTCGCTACACTCACTAGTTAATACTATAGTTACCCCGTAACAGATTATATGTTATGGCCTTATTTTCTTTTTGTTGTCGTTTACCTTGCTTATACTTACTTTATCCTTGTCAGCCTATAATGCCTTTTGGGTACCCATTTTTTTGGGTACTCATGCTTTATTTCTACATATTTTCTTGATACAGGTTCTAGTACAAGTTATCAGGGCAGACATGATCATGTGGACTAGCTTGGTGTTGTTCAAAATATATGATGAGCAGTTGGTGTTCATGCTAGAAATTCTTCCTTCTATCTTTACAACTGTTCCACTTGGAGTCTGGATAGATATTTATAACTATTCCTTCAATTGATTGGAAGATTCTCTCACATTCTACTGACTTCATCTTTTTAGGATGCTGAGAGATTTACTGCCTTAATGTTAGAGAGACTCTTTGTCTACAAGAAGGTCCCAACTTCGATTATATCATTCAGCGGTAAGTAGTTTACTTCACAACTCTCAAGGACTATAGCCTGAGATGGATTCAATTGTAGCATTGAGTGTGACGTTTCTCCCATAGACAGACAAATAGTCTAAGTAGACCATCCAGGTAGTCAAAGACATGTTTCAGGTTTGTATTTTGATTTTGGTGCGAACCAGGATCAATATTTGTCTTGAGTAGGGTTCCTTTAATGATAAATATCATCCTAGTATCAGAATAGTAACACTCAAGGATGTGTATTGTATGTGTTGCACATTACAAATTAGTGGGTAAAATGGTATTGAGATTTGAGCTCAGACATCTGATTTGATTTGAGATACTACAGAGTGTTTCAGATTTATGACTTTAGACTTTAGATTGTACAGCGTAGATTAAAGATCCATGCAAATTAGAGGCCTTTTTCCTTGAATCTAGTATCGAGAACTTGTGGATTTCGAGCTCAATTGAGGCATTATGAGATCACACAACAAATTAGTAGGGTTACCTTAAGATTATATGCCTCCTTCAAAGTTTATGGAAGTAATTTTCATACTTATTTTTTATATATTTAGGATTCATCCTGTAGATTTTATCACGAGTTAGCTTGATTTGACGATTGGTTAGTTTGTGCTGGGCACCTTGAGGAAGCTATTAAGGAAAGATGTAAACTGATCAGGTTCAAAAATATTTCGGTTATGATAGTTTTTTGGGTGCATGGTACAATTGAGTAGGTTAGTGGGATGTTGAGAAGCATCAAGTAAGTTTTTCTTTTTATCTTTGTTTTAGACTTTGGGTACTCTTTCCTTCAAAATTTAAGTGAACGAAATTCTCTTTGGGGTGGATATTGTAATGTCCCTCGGGACCATTTAGGTTATTCCTACGATTTCTATACGTTTAGAGAATTCTTGTAACTTCCCCAAGTAATTTATGACTTTTTAGGATCAATAGGTTTGCTCCTCCCAGTTTTCTGATTGGAACTCCTTTGCAATTATAGCTTATTTAGGCCTTTCTAAGAATATATGATTCCAAATTGACCTTTCATAGGTACCTTTGAGTCTGGAATATCAAGTACATGAAGATTTCATTAATGGAATGTCAAGATTGGACTCTATTTTCATTTTGTGCGCTTTCTAGAATTTTTCCAAAAATCTGTGACGGGAATGTCGCAGGAACTGATTTATCGTCCATATTATCAATAAATTGGCCAGATGACCGATTTATCTATCAGTCGTTGGATCTAAAAAATATTCTTCTTCACACAAATTTCTCATTTTTCACTCTATTTTCTCTTAATTTCTGGATATTCCAAAGCAAATTATGAGCTTTTAAAGGTGTATAATCAAGTTTGATCCATAGAACATTGGTTAAGTGGTCGTGTGATCAGTCTTACAAGATAATTCTTTATTTTCTCTATTTTTATAAAGTTTTCAGGCTCATATCATCCAATTATGGTTAATTTGAGGACTATCTGTACCATATGATGTATGAGTTATTGTTTTCATGTTGGTATATTTATTTCTTTTCTGAGCTCTTACTTTGCTTATGCTTACTTTTTCCTGGTCAGCCTATGATGCCTTTTGGGTACCCATTGTTTTGGGTACTCATGCTACACTTTTACATAATTTATTGATACAAGTTCTAGTACGAGTTATATACACAGACACAATCGTGTGGACTAACTTGGTGTTGTTCAAAAGATATGGTGAGCAGTTTGTGTTCTTGCTATCCGTTCTTCCTTTTATCTTTACAACTATTCCACTTCAAGTATGGATAGCTATTTTGTAGTTGTGCACAATTATGGGTTATATTTTGTACCTTTTTGTATTTAGATTCTCTAAAGCTATGATACCAGGCTCTTGAGAGTCATGTTTATTCGTGTATATTATTATTTTATTTCTATTCCTTCTCTTCATATCCTTTCCCTTTTTCTGTTGGCTACTTTGTAGCAGCCCATCACTACTTGCTCGTTGTAAGGGTCAGGCTTTTCTATAGGTGCAATCTAGATGCAATCACAACTCAATTTTTGGGTCAGTGAAGTCTCCTACTAATGAACCATTTTTCCAAAGCTCAATAATAATGATATGACTACAAAAATGACAATCTGAAAGATGAAAAATATGATGTGAAACAAATTTGATTATGTGGGTGGTAGCTCAGAAGAAAAATCTTTACATTTGTTGGTCCCAATTTAGGGACTTTGGGTGGTATCCCGGGGGTCGAAGGAACTCCTAACATGGGTCGATCCCTATGTCATGGATGGTGTCCCAAGGATGAAATGAAACCCTATAATAGATCGATCCCAAATTATATATCTATGATGACTGGACATCCTTTTTTACCACTGACCATATAGTCACATGCATCACACGACTTATAAACACAATAAAGAAAGGCAAAGAAGAGTAGAGAAAAGAATGTAATGCGCATGATTCTACAAATATAAGTAAAGGTGGTCTTTTATCCTAATCTAACATTTATTTATTGATACTTGAGTTCATTGAGCTTTTATTTTTTCTATGGTTACTCTATTTCTTATATATTAATTTATAAATTCATACTGACGTCCCTCACATGGGACCTGAGTTTCATGATGCAGGCGTAGGTACTCTAATTGGTAGATCTCCCTAATAGAAGCACATGATACTCAAAAGTTTTTGGTGGGCTCCAGGTTGTTTTGGGGTTGCATTGAGTGTTTAGTTTATATTTATATAATTATTTAGTCATGGATTCTAGTAAAGATTTGTATACATTATGAAGTGTCATATGCATTATAATTTCATTTTTCATTTGTGTTGGCTATCTAGGTAGTGGGGTTGTATAACCGGCTTATTACTAGGAATTCAACTTGTACAGTGATTCATTTCCTAATCCTCGTACACTCATATATAATGTGTTCATATATATTTGTCCGCTTCCCATGGGGTTGGGGCTTGACTGTAATTACCCTCATGGTCATTTATGATAAATACGCGATATTTGGCATTCTAGATCATTTCAGTAGTTTCCCCAAGTAATTTATGACTTATTGGGACAGGTAGTGCTGATCCCTTGTGACTCAAATGAGAAATATCTTTAATTGCCTTTTCTAGAGCCTAAAATTAAGTACTCGTATATCAAAGTCAACTTTTCTTCAAGACGATCTCAGAATCAAATTTCGATAGTTCCGTTAGCTCCAGTATGGCAAACAAAGTCACGATTGATCTTAAGTTTTTGTTTTGGAGATTTTATTTGCAATTTATGTCAATTTGTGGAATCTAAGTAAGTTTAAGGCCTAAAGTGGAGCTTGGTGGTATTTTAGTGTTCGGGGGTATTGGATTGGAATTTTGATGCTTCTGTCAACTTCAAAATGGTGATTTTAGGCTAGTGGAGGTGTTGGTTCATTTACTGACTTGTCATTAAATTTTTTAGGTGTTGGTGGAAAATTCTTGAATTTTAGCCTATGGGTTGTCAGGTCAACATTTATCTGAAACAACCTCGGATTCTGATTTTGTTTGCACCATTGAGTCTGAAATGTCGTTAAGGGAGTGTGTTCATAGTTTGTTTTTGTAAACTAGACTCCAAATGCATTTCGAATGGTGATTCAAAGCATTTTTATTCTCCTAAATCTCTTGTTAAAACCTACAACTGGTACAGGATTAAGCGTTCTATGCGTTCATATCCATATTTCATGCTATCAATATTTATTAAATAATTAAGCAACCCCATGCGATCGTATAGGTGACGCACGCGATCGTGATGAGTTAATTCCCTAGCAGTTTTATAAAAAAACCCAATGTGACCCAAACCTTTATTTCTATAAAAACTTTTTGTTCCCTTCAGTTTTAGAGCAAAATCCTTCCCCAATTAGCATCCTAAGGCTTAGAAAAATCCCCTCGTTGTTATTCGTCGATTCCTAAACATTTTGGGTAAGTTCTTCTCCATTAAATTTCTTAATTTTCTTAGTTTCCTGCATTAATAGCCCAAATTGATGATGATGATAAAACTTATGCTGTAATGCTTATATTTTTGACTAATGCTTCATTTCCCTAGTATAGTTTGCTTCTTGTATCATAAATATATCGAAATTCCATCATTTAATTAATAAAAATTGCATTTTTGGTCCCTTTATGAGCGAATCTGTTGGGGTTGTTTTGGATCCCTTCCTCGTACTCAAATAATGCTCAATTTTGGAGCATGGGTTCCTGGCAACATTGGAAATCCCATAACAAAGTTTTTTTTAGTTCCAGCGAGCGGGCCCTGCAAGCCCGCTTTAGGCCCGATTTTAGGCCTAGTACGGAACTTAATATAAATTATATTGTCAGAATCGTATTAACATAGACAATACTTTGATACTGGATTAGATCATTCAAATATCATTTGATGTCAGTCAGAATAAGATTCGTGAATTTGCAGTGCTTTTTCGTGGGACGACAGGTAGGCTCCGTAGTGCAATCTCTATGATTATAACTTTAATAATTATACTAAATAGCATTTGTGGGTTGGGTATCTAGGTGATATAGTGATATGTACCATTCTTTAGTCCATTCCATATTGATACTTATATGTTGGCATCTGATTTATATAGGGCCTTTGAGTTAGAAGCTGGCTAGATACCTATGCAGGCATAGAAAGTTGATATTATATGATCACATATTTATACTTATACTTGTTGATGTGTTGTGCATTCATGACACGAGAGGTTGGGCCTATGGCTTCGATGAGAGTGCATCGGGGCTAGCTCAATATCACTATTTGAGTATTGGGCCATGAGTGTTAGAGTCTAATTTTGGTAATAAAGATAGATTATGACGTAAAACAACAAATGGAAATATTCTAATAATAATATAGGTAATAAACTTTTTAACTATTTTAGACTCGTCGTAGTATCAAGAGCATGATAATACTATTTTCACCTGTTTTAGACCAGGTTTCGCATCCTGGCACTGAGAAATACAATTTTACTAATAAATGTTGGGACTTAAGACTGACTCCATTCGGAGTGAGTACAACCGCTAGCACTTGAGTCCGTTGTTGCACGACAGTTAGTATAGCTTTTGATAGTTGTAATATTTGTCAGTTATGGAGACATTGATGATACATTTCCCTTAGGGATATTAGTGATATAGTATATTGAGGCATTGTACATCCTGACTTTCCTAGCACAGCTTGAAGAGACTATTGATATAGGCTCTGTCATTTGGGATGTGATCTTATGATGACGTTAGAGAAAATACATGGTGACATATCTCCATGGACCTCTTCTCCAGGCTACGGCGATATAGAGGGGGGGTATAGGAAGGAGGAGTCATATACTACGAATATCTAGGTTAGCCTTCCATGTGTTATGCCTGAAGGACCTACAGGTACTGGAGGAGGATCCTACACAGGACTAGTTACATCATGATGTGCATTTAATTTTCTGCATTTGTTTTCTTCAGTGTACCCCTTGTAGTATAATGATGCCTATGAGTGAGCCTATTTTTGTGTACACTGCGCTTCTATCTGGGGGACTTGTCAGTGTTTATTGGCATTACTTTATTAGTCTTATTACTGCTTTATTATTATTAATTAACGATAGTTCATGTTATGTGGTGTATTGTGTCGTATGCTTCTATTTATCCATTTATCCTTTCACTTGAGGTTACTAGTATACCATCCATTTTTTACTCTTGTTTATTGCATTATTATTCACATATATTGTTTCAAGGATTCCGAGTACGTCTTCCTTCATTGCCTGAGATCCTGTTATGTGATTAGCTAGAGACACAACTCTATTTGTTATTTTTTGCTAATAGAGTGGCTAGCTCCCTTGTAGTGCTATTTTCTTGTGTGACCCCTTTATTGTATTCCGTTATTTACTGCTTTTATTATTGGTATGTGCTCAGTAGGCCCTTAAAGCCTACTGGGTATGGGTTTCTTCATCAGTTTGTACTCATACTACACTTGAATGTGTGCAAATTTGAGTATAGGTTCCCACCCGTGATTACAACTAGCTATTCGTGTGGATTTCATCTACTTTAGAGATTCAGGGTGAGTTCGGTGTTTGACTTTTACCTGCTTCTCTTTGGAATTAGCATTCTGTTTGACCTCCATGTTTTTCAAAGACACAATTGTATTAGACATTTTAGATTTCTTATTTCTATACTTAGTGGTTCATTTGACACTATTACCGGATTGGGGCAATTATTTTGATTCTTTTAACTTCCACATTTATTTACCTTGTGATTAATACACTTGTGCTTTCCACATTTGATATAGTAGTCCTCTGCTTCATCTTCTGACTATGGGGTTTGTTCTCCTACTAGTGATATAGTAGGTACATTCATGATCTGAGAAATTGGGTCGTGACAATGACAAAGGTGGTATCAGAGAAGTTCATCTTAGGGAGTTGACAAAGTCCTGTCTAGTAGAGCCTTAAGTAACAATGAGTTGCCGACCAAGTTTATAATTAGGGGGCTTCTTGGACATTTAGGAAATGTGATTTATTTTGATTTTTTAAATTGTGCTATAGAGCAATGTTACGGATTTTATTCCAACTCGTTCTTTGATCTATATTGTTTAAATTGGACCTAGTATGATAGTTAGGGTGAACAATTGACATAAATCTATCACCACAATGCCCAAGAGGCAATAGACAAAGAAGAGCCTCAAATTACAAACTTTCATAGCTAATCTAACATAGTTAGACAATCACAACCTACAATAGAAAACATTCTAAAGGTTTTATATTATTTGTACTTAGAAATGCTCTTGTACTAGTTGTATTATCTTGGTTCATTTAAGTACGATATAATGGGGATATAATGGGGTTATTAATATATGTGTATAACAACTTATTACCAGCCATACAATTGTCCTGCAAAATTTCCTAGTATTACTTCTTTAAAGGATGTGAATAGTTCATGGGTTTGATATTTTCTCCATGAATCCTTTAATGAATATTATATTTAATCCTATGGAGGAGATTTAGTACTTTATTGGTAAATACATTGGGTTTCAGAGTTACATAGTATTGGAAATAGAAGCCACTGAGCTAGATTCGTATTAGATGAATTAAGGCAGTATCATTGTCTCAAATGTGAACTTTTCAATGAGAAACTATTACTAGAGATACCCTTAGTGGGTTTATAAGGACTAAATGTTAGCATATATTATACTGGATACCAAGAGTCCCTCAAAAGATATGCGCGTATGAACGCCCTAAATAAGTAATAATAACATATTTATGGTTAGAAAACTCAATGATTGTATTAATTGCTGCATATGGTATATGTATGGTAGTTCCTATTGTACTCTATGTTTTGGCTAGAGAGGATTACCACACGAAAAAATAGTAAGGCTGAAAAAAATATATTTGCTACTTTGACCCGAGTAAAGATTAGTTAAATTGTAAATAATAGAATTAGAAGACATGAAGCTGGTAGTTTTGCTTAAAAGAGTATTTGTCAGCTAGGAATCAAGTTAGAATTTTACTTGAATGCCACCCAAGTATGCACGTACAACTTCTAGTTAGGGAGAGACGAGATATGTTAAATCACCTATACATAGGAATAGGGATGTCATGGGTTTTAGATGATATTATAGAGGAGTCAACAAAGTGGTTATGAAGAGTGATTTCTAAGTGTATGAGGCAAGAATGGGGTATCATGCATTGAAATCTTGCTAGAAATAGAAGTCATTTTTTGAACCACTAAAGTTTTAATGCCTAGTCTTGATAACAACAATAATAAAGAGAAAAATTGAAAGATAATTTTGATAGAAGATACATTCACCTATTCCTTCTATACCATTAGTACAAAAGAGAGTGGATCATTATGCATATGCATAGACTTCCATCAAACTAAATAGAACTACTATAGGGTTCATATAATAAATGCCTATAATAATTCCTCATTCATAGCATAACTAAGGAAGAAGAAGGCAGTCGATCGTATTCTAGCTGTTCTTATTTTCTATCTTGTATGGGAGAAGGTCCGAAGAACCCTCACTTATTATAAAATAAATAAACTTGGTAGTGTGGCCAAACCTATCTAGTTAATCCCAATGTGGTTACCTCTTATACATTATAAAATAAGATAAAAGTTCACATGCACTTGACATTTAAATGTAATGAGCTATAGATAAGAGTTCGTGTCTATGTTAAATTAAAGTTTCTCTATTCATTTGAATATTTGAAACTTAATAAGGTACCCAAAATTGAGGGATGTATCACATGCTAGTAATATAGGTAAAGTTGACCTCGACCTCTTATTCCTACAAATGAACTATTGAGTACTCCTTCACTATAATAGTTGTAGTGACTATATTGACTTAGAAGGAAGCCAAGTTCCAATAGGCGTAACACCTATTATAAGAATTCTTAGGGGCTAAGAGTTGGTACACAAAGAAATTTATTCGATGTTATGTTTGTACTTAATATGGCAGAGTGGTTCTATAGGGTGTCTCTTGGATTCCATCAACTCAATAGGAGCTCTACGGTATGGAGTAATGGAAATCGATCTAGTTCGTTTATCTAACTTAATAGAAAAGTCAATATCACTCTCCGATGGTAGGCCGGGTAAGATAGTAAGAAAAATATCAAAAAAATCACAAACAATAGGCATAAAATTTGGAGAAGAAGTATCGCCTCTGAAATTGAAAACATATACTAAGTAAGACATACAACCTTTTTTTAACCAATCTCCAGTCCTAAAATCAAGAGATGGTCCTTATTGGTGTGAGACTCAAAGAACTTATCCGTACAACAAGGTATTTACAAGGCGTGGCTAGGGAAATGATCTTATCATAGAAATCTAAACCTACGGTGAGGGGATAACAAATTCATGCCTAGTATCACATCAAAATCCAATATATATAATATAAGAAAACAGGTCTCTGTATCAGAACCCCAACCAAAATGAAAGTCAACCTCATAACTCAATACACTACTAAAGAATCTTATGCTAGGGTAGAAATAGATAAATGTTAAGATTATGGTTCACTAGCTAACCCCAAACAAGGTGCAAAATAGCAAGGTATATAAGAACAAGTAGATCCTAGATAAAACAAGGCCAAAGCTAACTAATGGGACACAAAAATCATACTTGTGAAAACAACATTTGTGACCTTCGTCTCTAGGCTACCTAGAATTGTATAGAATTAATTGGACCCATCACCTAA
>JBDJHY010290526.1:0-10074 GCA_039654485.1 Withania somnifera | reverse complement strand
ATATCACTGCCCAAAGATCAAACTCTTTACCGATTACCAAATGGTATCTAACTACATAATCAACTCCTAAGAGATCATGTACTAGGGTATCAACAAACAGTAACCTCAATAACCGCTTAAAAGCTAATCTACAAAGAGTAAAACAATAATGGTGTAAAAGAAAGGGCCATATTAGTATAGAATCCAAATAAAGGAACATAAGGGATATATAAATAGATAGATATGGGAACCATATATAGCAGAAAAATAACATAAGGGCTTACAAGCTACCACATCAAACCTGAGGTCACAACAACTGAGTTATCATGAGAACTTTAAACCGGATGGCCTGATGTCTTGTTGTACAACCTTCTCTACACTGGGGGCACCTTAGAGTTAAATGATTGAAAAATGCACACTTAGAGGGAAATATCCACAATGATGATTGGGGGCACTACAGGCTATGCACAATCCTAGTAACTGACACTGATGACAAAATCTCACAGTCCTATATGAACTCAGAACCAACCCTCACCATGTGCAATCTACAACAATGTGACTTATAGATCAGCACATGTAATATTGATATATATACAGTGTCAATGAGACAAGCTAGATGAACCCATATTGCTGCCATATCATTCTTCCCTCAAAGTGGTACCACTCAAAGTTAGTGCAGAATTCTATATAATAAAATCATGTTGATCCCCATATAAGGCCTATGGGAATGTCTAAATTCGATAAATGAGATGACCTAAATCTCCTAACACACCATAAATTAAATCACTCATAGATGGGGTAAAAACCAATCCCGCACTGGAACTCTGAGTCCTTACATATTCAGACTGAAAAACCATAGAGGTATGCCTAACTAACTTATAAAATCCTTCCTCATACCCAACAAAAAAATCTATTATTGACCTTGAAAATCATACCTTGCCTGGGAGGTATTCCCAATACCAGAAGAAATCCAAGGTTACGTTACAAAACTCACTGATGTCAATATAACTAGAAACACCTCTTAAATAACTAATAAAGTAGAAAACTACATTGATGTTGTCAAAAAATGACTGCCAAACTAAAAAAAGCTCAAATAAATAATAGAAATGAAAATATAGAGAGAGTTAAATGCATACTTTAGACACAAGAAGTCATTGTCTACCACATATTAGGATAATCAACACTATCAAGAATCAGTGGCGAACACTCGTACTTGGGTCTACACCAAAAAGATGTAAAACTATAGTATAAGTACAAAAACAACGGGTACTAAGTAAGGTAGGTAGATGGGGATCATATAAAAAATAAATGTAGTAAATAGCCAATAATGAAGAAATGAGTCATAAAAGTCAAAGATTGCAAGTATAGGCAGGTAATGCTAGCTATAGATAAGTGAAGTAAACAAGGAACTAATAATGGAGCTACCTAACAAAAGTAAATAAAAGAACTCATCTTACAAGGTAAAAGTATACCTAATTTCTTGCTACAGATAATTGAATAAAGAGAATGAATAATCACGGTGCTATACCCATAACCTCGATAAAGGAAGAAAGAAGAAGGCGTAACAAAATAAAATCCACATATAAACAACATATACTATCCAAGGAAATTGTAATTACTACCAAGTAAAAGTCATAATTGAAACGCAGAAAGTGAATAAAAGAGATAAAATTAAAGTAGTCACGCTCACCTGATGGCACCCCACCCTATCAGAAGGTATCAAGAAAGAAAATAAGTACAGAAAGTAACACAGACATGAAGTATGATAATGCAAGGTATATAATCCTCCCCCAAAAATTCCAAGGGCATGGTAGGACAAAACTCTTGGATGAAACTATTATCGTATACCTACTACTCTGCCGTATACCCATCCCCAAGTCACATATGCACTTGGTTTGGGCTGATAGGGTCCATGGTAAGTATAAACCTTCATACTACACATAACTATCCTAACCAAAGGACATGACAAATATCATAACTGTAGCACATACAGGTATTGACTCAGGTTTATATTTTCAAGCCATACCAAGTTAAACTTGGTAGAAAACTCATTATTCTTTCCCAACTTCTTTTAGGAATAAATCAAGTAATGGATGATACTCAGCATTTGACATCGAGCAAAACTTATAAGTGCAAACAACGTCATGTATATGGCTCCACGTTTTAAGTCCTGGACTAAAACAGCAGAAAATAGTAGTATCAGGTACCTAATTGACAATCAGGTCTTAAAATAGTTTAAGAAAATAATAGTTGATTATAGTAAAAGTCCTATTAAAACACATTCTCATAATATGATTGGTTTGTAATATCAAGATCTCTTTGATTGTATCAAAATAATTGTGCATGTTTTTATAATCAAAGTCATGAAGTGATGCAAGTCATCAATATACGGATACAAGCACTTAAGGAAAATCAAAATATAAAAATAGGCTTACCAAATTATGCAAGGCTAAAAAATCATCAATTCTAGGATCTTGACCATAAACAATGGAAATATATTCATAAAAATCGTAGCAACATGGAGATGACATGCGCGACTATTATGAGGACAATCAAAGATAAGGATCACAGTACGTCCTGCTGGCCCTACAAATCCTTGGAATCACTATAGTAGGAATAACAAAAAAAATTGATGTCCGGTACTTAAAGACATTCCAAATAATCCCATCATTCTATGTTCCAAAGTCAGTGCCAACCGAAGTGTAATCTAAAATTAAAATACAACACCATTACATAATTAAGAACTTGACTAAAAAGACAAACATGGTCAATGGTACCAACATATATTTCACAAACCAAGGATTCAATCTAGTACTATCATTTCTAATCTAATCCAAATCTAAGATGGTAAGTCATGGCCTACCTATCCTTTGAAGACAAGCTCACAAGTAGAGTGTAAAAGATGACTGAACACTCCAAAACTCCAAAAATATACAAATGAGCTCGAACAATAAAGAAACTATAAAAATAATAATATACATATTCGTACGAGTTCAACAATACCCATAAATCTATAAAAATATATGGGGTCAAAATATGAGTCAAAACCCGCTTACGGGCCTGCAAACCCAAGACTTCAAAAAAAGAGTACCAAAATGTTCCCTACATGACAGGGAACTCATACCTAAAATAAAAATGAAATAAGATTTAATTGAATAAATAAAGTAAAGAAAGGAATAGAAGAATTTTCCAAATTTATGGACCAATTTTAGAGAAATTAAAGATGAAACTTACAATTTAATTGATGAAAATATGATTGGAGATGTTTATTTATGTTTCCCAGCACAGTAATAAAGACCCAAGAGGTTGAAAGAATAATAATGGGGTTTTTGTATGAAGAAGAAGAAAAAATGATAAAAATATCAGATCTAAGGTTTTTATACTGCTAGTGAACAGAGTATTGTGATTGCAGCACTCTTGACAACATTCACGAATGGTCCCTGAGTGAATCCATGGCAATCGCGTGAGAATATTCACGATATAAAGAGGGAAATTTCCTAGCATTACAATTGCGAATTAGAGGATATGGTCCATGGAAGGGGTCAAAATCATCACGATTACGAAGGCCTTATTGTGAACACAAAGACCTAGGAACTCAACATTACAATTGCGACCAAGGGTCTACATTCGTGATAACAATTTGTGCACTAAAAACATTATATTTTAACTAGGATTTTGGAACTTGGAGCAATTTTTTGGGATTTTTTGGGAACCTAATCATGTAATGACCCACTCAGCCAATCCCTTGCCTTCTTTCCTTTTTTTATACTTAGAGTTGTTTGGGAGTTTCCCCAAGTCGTTCATGACTTGCTGGGACCGGTAGTTTGGTGCCTTGGTTACTCATTCCCTCGTTAGCTCAGTCCACCTATTTTGATGTTTCAATTTTGAAACAATACAGCTCAAGAGTGAAATAGTGGTAAACACACTAAAAAATGATTTTCGACATTTTTGTTAACTCCGGAGTATCGACTTTAGCCTAGATGGAGTTTAAATCCATGTCTAGGACCTTTGTATTATAAGTTCTCTATGTTGCAGAATGCTGGCCCAAACTTCTTGGGTTGGGTTATGGGAAGTTCGACTTTTCCTTCTTGGGCCTAGCCCAAGTACGCATATATATATATATATATATATATATATATATGTATGTGTGTGTGTGTGTGTGTTTGTGTGCCGTGCTGTGCTTTAAATTCTTTCAGCTTATTCTCCCACTTTCCCTTCTCTACATTCTCTCTCACCCAGCCTTCTGTTGAAGCTCTGAACCCAGCCAACCTGAAGGAGAATCCCCAGTCCCAGGCTGACCCTTGTTCCTTTGGTTAGAGGTAAGTCTTTTCCTTTACCTTCCTGTAGAAGTAGTACCTATTAGCCATGGTGGATGATCTGGATGAGTGTAGTTGTACCCCTTGTTTAGATTTATGGGGTTTTTGTTATTGTATCATTAATTTTTACTGGTTATACATTGATGTATGTGTCTCAGCTTGCTACTGCTGTATTATTAAAATCCAGTTGGTTCTGGTTTAGTGCATGAGGACAACCTGTGTCATGCTATTGATTAATTCTTGCTGGTTATGGCTCAAATCGTGAGTTCCATCATGCTAAAGCTATTTGTTGTTAGTTTCCAGATGGTTGTAAATTAATGCAGTAGCACCATCTTGAGGATATGGAATCCCTTTTCATAGTTTTGGTTTATGGATGTGATCTTTTGTTCTCAGTTAGTTTATTAGCAAATTTCTGGAATTTATTGCTCTATGATGTTTCTCCTCCTAGTTTTATGTTTTGGTTTTGTCAGAATTAGACCTTAATGCTTGCTCTAGACCCCTCAGAGGTTCCCCACTTCTAGAATGGCAGTTACAGGAGCTCGGGCTGCTCTAGTACCTCGGGATCGCCTTGCCAAAGTCTTTTGGCGAGGTCGCTCTGTCGAAGGCATTGGATGCAATGCCATCAATTTTATTGGGGGCGGGGTTACTCTCTTGGCAATGACTTCTAGGTGGAACATGGAGTTGATGTGTTCTGTCTCTCTTACTTCTATGATATGTTGCCATCTTGAATACTATTGTTTGTGAGCCCGTGAAGGGCATGTGAAAACTGATACTAGTGGGGCCCATGTGAGGGCATCTAATAACTGCTTTCTTTTAATTGTTTTATTTTATTAATGGTTTTTTCTGCCAGTGCTAGGGCATGTTTTATTTTAAGTACTTGTTTCATTCACCTGTGTGGGGCATAATTAGTTTGTTCGTTTGTTTAGGTAGCTCATGTTGGAGCAACAATCATCTTTTTTTTGTCCTTTTATTAATTCAGTGTTGTATTAGAAATCCTGTGTGATCAAGATGCTATCCTATCTTATTGGCTACAAACCAAGAAGATTGCGTGGGAGGATGCACTCCTATCAATCCATTGCATTTTCAAGTCATACGTATATCAAGATCATCCATTTTGGTGTCACTAAGGGTGCATGTAGAGTAGAAATAAACTTCGAAGGTTTTCTTTATACCACGGTTCGTTCCTAATGAGAAAAGTTGACCCCCTCTGTCATTAGAGTCGAACCAAGTGGCGATCCCCCTATGATAGATGGAATTAAGCAACCTTCTAAAGAGGAAACATCGTGTTTTTATGCATTAGGTAGAATGGAATAAAATCAAGAAATGAAAATATACCCTTGGAAGAAAAAAGTTGAGAAATGGGTGTGTGAAGCCAAATAAGTGAAACGAAGACCCAATGCATGGCAAATGTCTCACGCATGAGAACTCAATTTTCTATGACTTAACTTAACCTTCCCAGAAATTAATTGAATTCAAGGATGTTAATTGAGCTTAGGGAAGGGAACAAAATAAGGGATGAAGATCATTATGAGGTGAGGTATTTGTGAATTCACTCGCCCCGACATAGGCCAAAACTTTCCCAAATTGTCAATCAAGGCCAAATTCTGGTCCGAACCTATCTTAGAAAATGACTCAAGGCCCTCTTTGAAACCACTATCCTACCAAATGGATCACACCCCTATTTATAACCCTAGAAAACCTAGTCGAGCCTAAAACCCTTTTTGACCACCATACCATAATCATTGAGGTATAGTCACAAACCACGACACCTCAGAGCTAACCCAAAAATAACAACTTGGTGGCAAAAGGACAAAAATTTTATATATATATATATATATATATATATATATATAAATATATGTACATACATCTAAATAAAAATTATATTTTTGTTAAGGTCCTTTTACCAAGAAATCTTGTCAAGACCTTGTTACCGAAAAAGGTCATCTAAAGGAGGGTTAGAGAAAGAACAAGAAAAGTAAGTGTCAACATCCTATACCAAACTCTCCCACCATATCAGCTCCATACCTAGGGGCATGTTAACATCTTTCTGAGAGTGAGTGACTAGATTTTAACCTAGCGACACCACTAGTAGCTGGAAAGATCATCCAATAAGGGATACTTTCTTTTGTTATGAGTGGCCTTTTAGCCTCTTAAAGAGTAGCTCGGCCGCTGGTTCAAGAAACAAACTTGAATGAAAATGACAAGCACAAAAATAGGGCAAGTCAAGAGAGTAGTGTTCGAGTGTTTGGATTGGCAGGTAAATTGATTTATCGGACATGTTGCACCCACATTTACCAAACTAAAGTTTCCTCTCCTAATGGGTATTTTAAGAAATAACAATCTTATTTTAAGTAAGTCGCCTAGGGTCATGCCCTACATGTAATTTTCAAGCTCAATGTGTTTGTTCATATCCAAGCATTCAATCTCATTATTTGAGAACAAACAATCATTTATGTTTGGGGGTTTGATAAGCTAGTGGAATACCAACTTATCTTGTCCTTAATCATAAAATATTATTTATAAAGAGCGTGTTGATGATAAATTTTAGTTCTAGTGAGTCTTCTAATTGTGAAAATTACAAAAATAGTGAGGCCACAAGGAATTGGAGCAAAACACATAAAAGAATGAGAAAATGCATTCTTCATAAGGACCCAATGGCATCAAGGGAAATATCGATCCACTGAGGACATTGTGCGAACCGGACAATCGAGGATGGAACCGCACAATCTAACCATACAACACACTAATTAGTTATGCGGATCAATTGTGCAAATCACATAATAGGTTGCGTGACCGCACAAGTTATAGAGGAACAACATAATGGGGCCGCACATATGTGTGTCTGGTTGTGCATTTTAATTGTGCAAATCGCACAATCAATTGTGAGATTCGCACAATCAATTATGCGATTCGCACATTGAGCATCGAGGGGGAAAAGTGTCTTTTCATTTTTTGATGGTTCGCAAGGCATATAAATAGCTTTTTTGATGATGCAAAAGCTGCTGATATTTGACATCTTGAAAGAAAAGAAGAAACCCCTAGTTTTTTTTGTAGACTTGGTGATTAATTTGATTTCACTCCTTGTATTTATTGGTGGTACTTTGACTTGTTGGGCTGAGAATTAAGCATTACTGGCAGAGCATGAGATTGAAAGCATGGGTATTTATTCTAACTTTATGGATATCAGTAGCTAATCTTCTATCTCTTAGGGCTGTGCATTAATAGGAGCTTATGTGTACTTGGATACCCAACTTTAGCTTCTAACCTCAACTTCTGGATATGGATCTTTTATTTTCTTCTTGTTTTCATGTTAGTTTGGGGTTGTAAATCGCAACACTTTGTTTGCATCATTAATTGAGACAGGATTAAAGGAACTAATATGAAGAAATAGAAGCGGGAATATGAAAATTTCGTTTCATGTAACGATTAACACTAGAGATAGGTTGACTACTTGAGATTTAGAGGTGGATCCTCAAAAGACATGCATCGTGGTTTGAGAAAACTCTAGTGTAGTGGGGTTGTAGGTCAAAAGAATGAAACTCTAGTGTAAAACTCATCTATCCATGACTCTTGTTGAAAAAGAAGCTAGTAAAAAGTATACAAGGCACATCTAGGCTCCATAGCAGCACACCCTAAAGATCTTTCCATCCTTGATATTTTACACAATTAAACTAACATTCATTTGATTTTACAGTTCATTAATTGGAGTAGCTAGACCACTCTTGATAATGAAACCCTCCTCCCCCAATTTAGGTCTTGTAAATATTTTGCATAGGTATAAATTGGGAAAATGAGAATGACTCTTAACACTTGTGGATTAAATCGATAGCTCTATTCCCCCCGAATTCGACCCCGACTCAAAGTTGGGAACTTTACGCATAACGATCGTGACATCTCTAAAATAAGAAGTACAGTTGGACGTTATTAGGTGGTCTGCCCAATTCTTTACCTGATCTGTTCCTTTTAACAAATTCACATTCCCCTGGACATCACAATTTGGGTGAACTATATGTAAAGACCTTTACAGTTATTTAGGTGAAATACGTGATGTGTTGTATTCTACAGCTTCCTAGTAGTTGCTCTAACTCATTTATGACTTGTTAGGACCGGTAATCCGGTTGCTTGGAGGCTTTGTTAATGTTTATCTCTAATATCCTGTTTTAGATCCTAAAACTAAGTAATCATTGACTAAAGTCAACTTTCCTACAAGACGAGCTCAAAATTAAATTCCAATAGTTCTGTTAGGTATCGAATGTTGAACAAAGTTAAGATTGACCTTTAATTCGTGTTTCGAGGATTTTTTTTTTTTTGAGTTTGTGCTACTTTGGGGATCTTAGTTAGGCCAAAGCCTAAAATTGGACCTTGGGTGGTCTTTTGGTTTTTTGCATGTCAAAATTGAATTCGGATACTTCCATCTACTTTGTAAAATGAACTTAGGCTAGTAAGAGTATTAGTGTGTTTCTTGGAGTGTACAATGTCATTTTGAGTACCTTTGTGGAATAGTGTGAGATAAGTATTTATTTTTTTAGGGGTTTTTTTTCTCAAATGACCTCAGTTGATATTTTTTTCGATTTGTCGAGTCAGAAATGCCATTTCCATGCTTTTTACATATTTGGTTTATTGAAATCAGACTGTGAATGATTATTGTAGACCCTCAAGTTTGGGATTTCAGTTGTTGTAAAATTGTAAGCATGGACTGCCCTACCAAGGGGTTAGATCGAACCTACAAAGTTGCCATAATAATCTTCGTGTTGCTCCAATGACCTTCTGCACAGCGGTCATACTTTGCCCCTGCAACAATCTCCCCAATGCTCTAAGTTATCCCCAGTGAGGGAAGTCATCAGGACACTTTGGTCGCTCCATCGACCATGCCCCTATGACCACTACTTCCGCCACTATGGAAATTATAGAAACTATAAATAACTTCACATCCTTTAGTTTATTTCATTCACAAATTTTAGTTTCCCTCCATTCTCTCAAATTCTGTGGTGATCCTCTGTGGAAAATTTATCAAATGTAATAGGAAAAGTCCCCAAAGGTTTCCCTCATCCTTCCCTACTCTCGGTAAGTCTTCTTCCTTGTTAATTTCATCAAATTGGGTTTCTCCATTAGTAAACAAACTAATAAAACTTATGTATTTGGGTTACACTGAGTTTAATATATTAATTTTTGTTATTTGAATCATTCTATTTTGTGGCTAGTGTTCTCTTGTTAAATTCTTCGTTTAATTCTATAAAGCATGTATTTTTGCCTCTTTTTAATCAAATATGTCATGGGTTGATTTGAATCCTTCACTTACCTGAATTATGCTAATTTTTTTGAACATGAGTTCCTGGTGTTGCTAGGAACCCCATAGTAAAGTTTGTTTTTGATCCTAGCGAGCGAGGCCCTCAAGCCTATCTTTATGCCCAATCTGGTACATAGTATAAAGTATATCTCTAGACTATCATTGATCCTTGGAATCTTATTATACATGTTTTAGAGTCATTGGAGACCATTTGATATTAGTGGGAGTAACATTTGGATTTGCAGCATATTAATCGTCAGCTAATAGGAAGGCTCTATAGGGCTATCCCTAGGATAATAGCTTTGATAATTGCAGTAATTAGCATCTGTGGCCTGAGATCATATTATGCGATTTATCTATAAATGACTTTTTCTACTTGTTCTCTAGTCATATATGAGTAGCTAGCTTCTATGATGTACTATTTGCTTCTACCACCCTACTTTATTGTATTATGTTATTTACTAATTTTATTATTGATATGGGCCTAGT
>JBDJHY010290517.1:0-10074 GCA_039654485.1 Withania somnifera | reverse complement strand
ATGGTACTGGGGTGATATACGACCTAGCTAACCAACCAAAAGACGCTATTTAGTACAATTATTAAAGTTATAAACCCCGAGATAGCCCCATAGAGCCTACCTGTTGTCCGATAATAAAACATTGCAAAAATCATGAATCTTACTCCAAATATATTCAAATGGTCTCTGAATGATATGAAACTTGTGCCAATGAATTCTACATGTTAATACAAGTCTAACAGTGAAATTTATATTATTTCGGACTGGACCAAAAACGGGCCTTAAATAGCCCTAAAACGGGCTTGAAGGGTTCGCTCGCTGAAACTGAAAATAAATTTTACTGTGGGATTCCCAACGTTACCAAGAACCAGTACTCCAAATTTGAGCACAATCCGAGTGTAGGAAGGGCTTCAAAACAGCCCAAAAAGAATTGTTCCTAACGGGGTCAAAGATTCACTTATTACGAATTTACCACTGGAATTGCAGCATATATTGATACTAGGAACAATGTATACTCAACTAATAAAGAATTTCATTAATATATATATATATATGGACATGATTTTATCACTTTCAAGGCTTGGATCCATTAATGGTGGAAACTAAGAAATTCAAAGGTAGAAAGGGAAGAAAACTTCCCAAAAATGTGGAAGAATCGAAGAACAATGATTCCAGATTTTTATCGTCCTTGAAATTCTATTTGGGAGGAAGTTTCCACTCTAAAAACTGATTGGGATGGAGTATTATTGTTGAAATAAGAAGGTGGCCTATTGGATGGGCCAGGGCCCAAGAAGGTCCTTGGGCTCCTTCAGAAATTTCTGGAAATAAAACTAAGTTTTGAAGTAGGAGGTTAGGTCATCCCCGAGATAAGTTGAGCCTGCCGAGTTGAGCTAACGAGGTCTCAGGCCGAGAGAGCTGAGCTGATGAGCTCTCAGTGCGAGAGAGTTGAGCTGACGAGGTCTCAGGCTGAGAGAGCTGAGCTGATGAGATCTCATGCAGAGAGAGTTGAGCGGATGAGCTCTCAGGCCGAGAGAGCTGAACTGACGAGGTCTTAGGCCAAGAGAGTTAATCTAACGAGCTCTCAGGCCGAGAGAGTTGAGTTGACGAAGTCTCAAGCCGAGAGAGCTGAGATGATAAGCTCTTAGGCCGAGAGAGCTGAACTGATGAGCTCTCAAGCCAAGCTGGGTTAGCTGATCTAGGCTAGCTGAGGTTGAGATCAGTTGAAGGCTTCTACTACAGATATTCCAACTGGGGTATTCGTATTGAAATGGAGTCCAAATTTTACAAAACTTATATGTTTTTTTAGTGGAAAATATATTTTTGACTCAATGGAATCCAAGAAATTAGCATTGGAGCTCGGTTTAGCGAAAAGGACCCCCCTACAAAGCTTTAACCAAGACTAGGAAATTTTCAAATTTTCAGAAAACATCTCAAATCTAGCTTGAACACCTTGGGAAGTGTACCAAGGGTAAAACTAGCCTAAATTCACCATTACGGAGCTGATGGGAGTGTCAGAATTCCAATCTGACACCCTAAACACAAAAATACCACCCCAGATCCACTTTAGGCTTTAAACTTAACAAGAATCCACAAATTAGCGTAACTTGCAAATGAAAACTCCAAAACAGAAACACAAACTTAAGGTCAATCTTGACTTTGTTTTGCATTTTGGAGCTAACAGAACTGTCAAAATTTAATTCCGAACTCATCTTGAAGGAAAGTTGAATTTTGTTAACAAGTACTTAGTTTTACGCTCTAAAAGAGGCAAATTGAGATATTTCTCAACCGAGTCGCCAGGGATCCGAACTGTCGGTCGTATCAAGTCATAAATGACTTGGGGAAACTAACAAAATGCTCTACAATTAAGAACATTGTATATTTATCATAAATGGCCATGAGGGTCATTACAGTTGTCCATTTTTCATTCCTTTGCTTGAGAAAGTAAGTTAGGATTGAAATCTTTTATTTATCATAAAGTGAGTGTTTTCCTCATTAATGGATTTGAGCTAGAGATAGTAAAATTTTGGTGTAGCTGAGTTGAGTTGTTTTGCATGCTCTTTTTCTTAGTTCGAGAGAAAAAGTGAGTGAAGGTTTGTTAGTATTTAAAAGAAGATAGCAACCCATATTAATTAGTATTCGAGAGAATTTAATTGGAACTCGAGGCTAATCTTTAAACCCATGTATAATTAATTGAGTATTTAGTTTAATATAGTAGATCATTGGTAGGATTAACTACCTTAGTTGTTGTTTGCTCTTGATTGGTTTGTGAGGCGATTGATCAAACCTTTATTGTAATTATTTTTTAGTTCTGTGACACCTTCTCATACTTTTAACCCCCCATTCCATGTTACACCATTTGAGTCTTAGTATTTGTATTTTAGTTTTCCGTTTGTACTTGATTGCCTTCACATTGTTCCATGTGGATTCGACCTTGACTCACAAGTTGGGTAAATAAATTTTGACAATGAATGCGTGCACATTTCGATTGGTTTTGAAATTATAATTGAGCATCATCAGGTGCCATCTAGAATCCACGAAAAGCATTCAACAGATGGACGAAGCTCAAAACATAGCCGAAGTCTACCAATACTCTCAAATTGTAAATCAATGGATCAAAACATGAAGTATGATACACATATTTGTAAGTCTTATCCATTTCATAGAAGGGGTTGAAAAATAGGGTTGTGGGAGCCAAGACCAAAAAAATCTAAAAAATATCGACACGATGTCTTCAACTCAAGGAACATTTGAGCTCAGTTGGACCACTAGAAGGTCGTTAATTGGCCAAAAAATTTTTATGGAAAAAGTGCAAGGCATTGTATAAGCTAAAAGCCAAAAAGGAAGAATATATGTACCAGGAATAAAATGTAACGTGGTCACGAGATAAAGGCAGACATAATGCACTAGAATCTACTTGAAAACAACTGAGAAGTTAAGAGAAAGGTCAGCATTAAAATAAGGCCATTAATAGTGGGACTTAACCATTGCCATTGAAACTTAGGGAGAGAACCACTTACCGAATGAGAGGAACTAGGACTAACTTCTCCTAAGGAGTCCTTAGCACCACTGGGTTGAACCCACAATCGAATTTAGAGAAAGATAGAGAAAGGTGAGAGAATTGAGTAGGGGAATGACTGGAATATTGCTGTTCTCTGTTATTTAACTGACCACAATGATTTGCGATTGGAAAAAACAACCGTGATTTCCCTAAAAAGGAAAAACTAAAAATGTTTCGATCATACCTGGGGAGTGCGATTCCGCTAAAGAAGGAAAATAACATTTTTTTTTAAATCACGGCTACCTGAGAGAAAAGGAGATTTACCGCAATCACACAAGGGGTACAAATCTCACTGTGTACTTGGAATTTGTAGAAAATCTTTAACAACAAAACTACCAAATGAAGGCATCAAATCAAGATGTAGTCCAGAAGCAACAGTACAAATATGTATTTTGAATGAAAAATACCCTCGGAACTCCTAATTCTTATTTGATTCTTTGATCACCTAAAGCTCACCTAGGCTCCAAAATGAGTTTTCGTTGAACTGAAATTCCACAAAAAATCTCAAACTCAAAACAAAAACCTTGAATACAAACTTAAGGACTACCTAGAACGAAGTCTACATTTTTGACCTAATGAAATTGAAAATTTTTATTCTAAGCATGGTTACTAAGAAATCACTCGTAAGCTCAACCATCTCAAGGTTAGGCCTATAAAATAGGAAATTTGAGATAACATGCTATAGAACTACCAGGAAACAAAACTAAAGGTCCGGTCATTTCATAAATGACCCAGGGCAGTGAATGGGAAGATCTAAACATGGAAAAAGTTGAAAGACAAGTAAATAACCAAACGAGTCATTATAGAAAAGTTAATATGGATTTAGCTTATGAACAATGATCTTTTTGTTGATCATCTCGTTCAACAATGATCCTTTTGTTGATGTCAAGAGCTCCTACACCAAAGTCATTTCGAACCTTGAATATTCGTATGGAACTTTCTCTAGAAACATGACTAATATCCTCAAATACCTTCTTGGTACATGTAGCGATGGCAGTACTAGTGGAAGTTGTACTGGTCAATAAATTTTCTTGTGTTTGGTTTGATGTTTTATGAAAATAACTTGTTGGTTCTCTATCCCTATTCTAACTTTTTTTGGGTGTGTTTTGTTGTGACTTTTGCATGGGTTGTTTTCCCTATGATTTGACTTGTATTTGTTGCAAATCTCTCCTATATTAAACTCTCTTCAATACTGATGTATTATTTCCCTTGGTTGATTGTTTTGACTTTTATTTTTTATTATTCCAAAGGGTGATAACAAGAAAGGGTCAACCAACCAGGGGGAGTAAGCCTACATGAGTCAGGGAAGTCATTTTACAAGATGAGGTCGAGCTCAAAAAGGGAAGTAAATTTACATCTTAAAAATAATTCCTCTTGGTTGACTAATGATTCTCATTATCAAAAAGGGGGAGATTGTTAGCCTCTTTAATTGTGTTTTAATAAAGAAAATCACAAATAATTCTCCATCTCTCATGAGGAAAAAAAAAGATCAATAAAGACAAGAAAAAAATCAAAAAGGAAAGAGGATGTACAGTAAATCAAGAGAAAAGAAAGATGAGGACCTAACCATAAATCAAAAAGGAAAAAGGATATCGATAAATTTTTTATGTAACGGACAGATCTCGAAGGTAATATTATAATCCATCAAGAAGAAAAATCAATCTAGAAAATTGCCACAAATCAAGGAATAATTGTAAGAAAGAAATCAACAACAAAATCAAGGACAATTTCTTGGAATTGATAGCACTCAAGAGCAAGACCACACGTAGTTCAAACTTAAGGGTTAAAGGAAACCATTGAAACCTAAGGTGACTAGATTAGGCACCACATCGGTAGTCTGAAGTAGTATAAAAATTATAGTCTGTCTTTACTTACACTATTTTTCTATTTATAAAATTGCACTTTATTGTTGTTACGAACATTCAGGAAAGTCGACTATCTGTATAAGCTAGTCGACTATCAATTTAATTTTAAGTTCACCCTACCCTTTTATAGTTTAATTGATAGCATAGTAACTCCTCACTAAAAGGCACCTAACAACACTTGAGGAAAAGATCAAATGAAAAATTAGCAAATTCCAGTAGCTCTTCTTAAATACTTATACTCTTCCAACAACCCTCCTTGATTCAACAGACAGGATTACTCCCACTGGAAAAAGTGATTCACCTTTTTTTGTAAAATTAAATTACTATCAATCATGGTTTGTCATAAAATATGGACCAAACTAATGTCTAGATTGAACGATAAAGAATCCTCTAGCAGTATAGATCTGGAATCTTTCAATATCATGAAGGAACAAAAAGAGGTATTACAAACTAATTCTAGAGAAACAAGTTTAATTTACTGTGCAGTGAGTGGTGAAGAATATGACAAGATATCAACATATGACACCGCCAGTGAAATGTACAAAAAATAGGAGGTCACCTACGAAGGCACGAGCAAACTAAAAGAAGCATGGGTAAGTGTACTTGTAAATGAGTATGAGTTGTTAAGGATGAAGAAGGATGAAAAGGATGAAGAAATGTTCTCTAGATTCAGTTAAATTATCTGCGAACTTAAATCTATTGGAATAACATACACAAATGGATTACAAGTCAAAAAACATATGAGAAGCCTGTAAAAGATATGGGTAACCAAATCTAGCATTATTGAAAATGGAGATTTGGATAAGATAGCCTATGACAAACAATATGGTAATCTTATGGCGTATGAAGAAAACCATATTAACAAGTAGAAAAGGAAGAAAAAAAGAAGGAAGTTGCGTTAAACATTATAACACATGAAGAGAGCTTATCTATAGAAGATCAAAGAAGAAGGATCGTACCTCATAAACCATGGGGTCAGAAAAATGCTTAAATAGAAGAAAAAGAGTCCATCAGAACAACAATTCAAAAATGCTGACCAGCAACAAAATGATGAAAGATGCTACCACTGTGGACAGATTGGTCACATAAGACCATACTTTCTTGATCTTAGATGAAGCGGATCTAAAAGAAATCAAAGAAAAAAGAACTTTGTTCCTGGAGAGATGAAGCATCTCAAGATAATCATGCTCAAACTTAAAACATATGTTTTATGTCTATGAGTGAGACTAGCGAGGTATGAAATCCTAAGTAAAACTTTAATGATCTAAGAGCCACTATTGAGTTTATAAGTGTTGAACTTCAAAAGTGTATTGATGCACATAATATATTGGCTCAAGGAAAGAAATACTAGGAAATTCTACCTGAAGAATGTAAAAATTTAAGTTGACTTATTAGAAGACAAACTTGGAGAAATCAAAATAGAGCTTAACATCCTAAAGAATATTCAAGTCACCCCTTTTATTGATGGAAATTTCTTTCTATTTAGGGGGAAGAGGTGATTGAGATACAATGTGATTGTGTTGTTTTGTCCATTTAAGAAGATCCTCTGGGAAAGATTCAGAGGAAAAAATACCCCAGATAAACTCTTTGGGAAAGGATGAAATCAAAACTACTCTTCTAAATCTACATCTTGTTTCTCCTCTAAATTTACTTTCTCTCATCTTAAGCTAATTTTCTACACTTCTGAAAAGGTTTTCACTAGTCATTTAATTACAAAAATAGATCCTCCATAAAATAGATCTGGATACCAAAAGTATCAACATCTAACCCTCAAAGACCCAGGGACAGTTGGGTACCTAAAATAAACTATTCTACTTCTTTTTTAGGAGCCCAGTAGAAAAGCATACATATATGGAACATGGTTAATTGACAATGGAAGCTCCAGAAAGATGACGGGAAAGAAAGAAAATTTTAATACCATCAAAGAAATTGATGGAGGATATGTCAAATTTAGGGACAATGCGAAAGGAGAAGTTGTAGGCGTAGGGACTATAATTATCAGTCCCACATTTGATCCCATTAAGGTTTAGTTAGTAGAAGGGTTAAAGCATAATATGACGAGTATCAATCAATTGTTCAATGAAGGGTTTTATATGCTATTCAATATCTCTAGACTCACCACCAATAATCGGGCCAGAAATTTCATACTAGTTGGAAAACGAGTTGAAAATATCTATGTCCTGAATAATGTTGATCTTCCTACTCTAACTTGTCTTACTAAAGTCTCAAGTGATCCTTGATTGTGGAACTGAAAGATCGATTACACCAGCATGCATGCTATAGAAAAACTCTCGAGACTTGATTTGGTAGTCGGTCTACCCAAGCTAAAATTAGAGAAAGCTCATATATGTGAGACATATCAATTTGGCAAATAAACTCAATCTTCATTTAAAGTCAAGGATATTGTTACCACCTCAAAGACACTCTAGCTACTTCACATCAACCTCTTTGGTCCGGCTCAAACTAAAAGCATTGGCAAGAAATGATACACTTTTGTTATTGTAGATGATAATTCCAGATTTAATTGGGTTATTTTCTTTCTAATAAGTATGAAGATCTTAGCAATTTTTAAGCATTTTATAGAGCATTTCAGAGGGAAGTAGTCTATTTCATCAGAACTATTCACAATAATCATAAAGGAGAATTCAAAAATAACTTTTTCAAGAAGTTTTGTGCACAGAATGACTACACTCAGAACTTCTCTTCTCCTTGCTTCTTCAAAAAAATACAGTGGTTTAAATAAAGAACATATCTCTTCAACAAACCACTAGAAACCTATTACTTGAAGGAAACCTTCCAAATCACTTTTGGGCCGAAGTTGTTAGCACTTCATGCTATTTTAAATAAATGTTTAACTAGGCCGATTTTGAAGAAAATTGACTACGATATTTTGAGAGGGAGTAAGACTAACATCATCTACTTTCATTCCTTTGGATGTAAGAGTTTTACAAAAAACAATGGTAAGAATAAATGGGTAAGTTTGATACTAGAACAGATGAAGGTATATTTCATGGATATTCTCCATCTAGTCGAGTTTTTTGTACTTTCAATAAAAGAACCTTATATGTAGATGAATATGTTCATGTACTAATGAACATGAAACCCTTGTTATGGAAAATAAAATTGCGTTAAGTGATTCCTTTGCTTGACCAAATCTTTGGACAAAGTGTTCTGGTATGGTTTCATATATGAATGGAACATGGATAGAAGATTTTGAAGTAACGCTTGAGGAGGAAAGCACTATTGTTAGTTACCTTAACTTTGATAATCTTGAATTTGGTCCCTAATCTCTATTCTTTGAGCATAGTTTTTTCACTAGTTTTGTTTCAACCATTCTAATCTCAAGAAAAGGATCTCTTAGGAGCCATAAACAGAGACATGTTTGTGGTGTAGTATTTTTAAAAAGGTAAAAAATCAATTGGGCTTTGTGGTTCAAAAATTAGATGGAAGGAAGCATAAATTACATTAATGCATTTGTCAGTCTTCCATATGGGTTACTGATAACTCAAATTATCAAGGATTCACTCATGGATCTCCTTGTGTACAAAGCAACTGCAATCACCTTTGCGTATGGTGCAAAGACCTTTGCCAGTATTGGCTTCATGCTGATTGAAAATTAGTGGTGCAGAAAAGAATATGTCAATGGTAAGAATGAGACTCCTAAGGTAAATTGGGTATCTTCAGACTCATCCTTAATTGTGCTTAAGGGAGCACAAAGAGATTAAGAACCGACATAAGGAACTATAAGAGGTCACAAAGACCATGCATGAGAAGTGGTCAAGATGATGCAAACTTGGAATGAGATAGTGCAAATGGTGGAAAACTATTCTTGGAGATAGGATATTTGTATCCTTGTCCGCAACCCTGTCCTCATCCATGGATCACAGTTGAATGTTGATAGTGCACTGCTGGAACCATTGGGCCCTGAACTACCCCATCCTATCGTACTTCATGTAGAATATTTAAAACATCACAAGTAAGAGTCTCATAATAATGTATATACTTAGGTTACATCATCTAGTGTGGCCCTTACTCGTGCAACTAATAGAGACTCTAATAATCGCCTCATGCATAGTTGCATACCTACGTACCCACCCCTCCAACATCCTGTAATACAAGGTTGCCAATTAATAATCATCCAGGCCTTAGGTACCAATCTATATATCTATCAACACAAGCATCTTGGTGGCCATCAAACCTCTAATATAATCACGACCCAAAATTTATTCATGATGGAAGCTATCCTAATCACTACGATAGGTCAGAAAAAACTAATGAAAGCAGTATAATATAAACATACAAGCGATAAACAAAAGAAATAGTAGAAAGTCTAGAAGGTTAAAATGATAACGTAAACTTATAATCCAAAACTTGGTATCCATCATAATACAAGCCATTAATTGGGATTGTACAATCCCAAAAATGCCTTCAATGGTTAATGACAAAATATGAAAAGATAAAAAAATATCTCCGGCAGCTGCTGGCAAGATGGGCAGCTACCGCAGAATATCTCAAAATGCTCCTGGATTAAAGTGGGACAACACTTAGGGTGTCTTGGGAACAACACCTACATAAAAATTAGAATAGAACTAGTGTGACTACATAACAACGACACTCAGCAGCGTCCTTGGATAGTCCAAATACAAAGAGATGACGAGAACACTAACATTCGACTAGTCTCGAATGACTACAACCTACAAACAATATATACAAAAACCTAACACAAAGTTGATATATTTGTATATATAAACACATAAAATACTAAATTATCAATTAAATCAAAAAGATACATCAGAGCCTTAGCTCCACAAAAAATACATAAATGCTACATATAAGAAATTATCACTATAACCTAGTTGCAATTCAACAATATCAACATCAATCATAAATAAGGATCTCAAATCCAAATACAATTCGGGACAGATAATAGCAATATAAGCATCAAAAGGATAATCTCAATGTAATGTATCACAAAGAGACGTATGTCTGTCACGACCTGATTCCTCGGATCATGATGGCACCTACTATACCACCAGTAGGAGAACCAAACCTCGTAGTCCATAGCCGAAGCAGAGAACTACTACAATTAATGCGAATGAATATGAAAAGAAATAGTAAAGAGGTAAGGAAATTCGGAATACACCCAAGACCCGATGTCAATGTCAAACGAAC
>JBDJHY010290489.1:0-10075 GCA_039654485.1 Withania somnifera | reverse complement strand
AGTACCAAACAAGGACATGTTATAAGTCCTAGTTTGGACATGAGATTAGAGTTGCAACTTTGGTTAGTCCTGGTCATGAATGTAAAGTCCTTTTATGTTGTTATATTAATAAAATAACCTAGGCACCTCGCCTAGTGGAGTTGCTTAAAAAAAAATATTGCTAGGCACAGAGAGTTAGAAAAATCATTTAGAATCTTAAAAGAATCCCCATTAGAGTCACCATTTTGTTTTACTTTTCTTTTTTAAGGAAAAAAAAGGTTTTAAGGAAAATAAAATAAAATGAATAAGTGTCAAATTATTCCAATATTTAAATAAAACTTCAAAACAATCTAAATAACATAGCGCCACTTAAATTTTTAAAGAAATTAAGAAAACTTTAATAAAACCTCATATTTTGAAAACGGAAACAAAATTCGAAGTTTAAAGATATATGGGTAAGGATTCTATTATGTCCCGATGAAGGTTTTTAAGGCACCTCGGGAACATTCATAAATGGGTTTTACTAGCTTTCCAACCCCTGAATATATGATTATTTGAAAACATTTCTTATGTTGCAAAAGCAGTAAAGATTAATCAAATTTTAAAACAAACATGAATTGACCATATTTACAAAATAAAACCACTTTTATGAAAACTAATTTAGAAAAAATACGAGTGATTTTTGCATGTCTTTTATAACAGAGAGATTTGAAAATTTCTTGACTTTCGGAAATTTAACTCCATTTTTTTAAAATTTACAGCTTGAAAATAGAAAACAATAATTGAGTAAATAAATTAATTGTTTACAAAATCAAATGAACAGAGAAGCGCACTTCAGAAGATGATTTAATATCAAACCTTACCACATCAATGAACTCAATTTGGATTCCAACAGACCTAATACAATAAACCAAACAATACTTATAACTAATAGTGAAAGAAGGAAATTTGTGCAAACTCCCATACCTATGATTGACTTATTCTATTTCTTTATCAGATCCATCTGGACATTCCTCCCTGATATCTCTTATATAATACACAAAAAACCATTAGGATGAAGGTCTATGATCGTATAGATGCAATATTCTAAAACACTTAGGTGAGGTCATAGACAGGTCATCACATTCTACACTTCACATACTTGAACACTCTTAGCAAATATGACAAGCTTAGACTCCCAGAAGCATTTAAACATGTATTCGACTCTCAGGAATAAACAGACAACCTAACTTCCATACAGGTGTCAGAGATAGTGCAAGACTATACAGATCAAATAAACTTATTCCAATCACAAAACAAAGAAAATCAATAAACTCATGCATACTTTTCTGTTCTTTAACCAAATAAACCGAGCCAACTGATTTGTCTAGGTGACATTACCGAATTCTTCTTTTTATATTATGCCAGTGTCATATTACTAAACAAATGAATAAAATTTTAAGGAAGCCAGATTAGACAAGCTCTTTCAGTCAATATTAATGAAATACTAACAGTTCTAGGTATTTTGAACAAAGTAATAGGCAGTTTAAGACCATCATAACAATTCTGCAATTTGAGAATCATTTAGCAATAGTAAATAAATTTATGAAGTCATGTGGTTAAATAGATAATACATAATTTATATAAGGAACGAGTATACAAGCTCATTTCTCCAAGGACAACTCAAGTCAAATTCCTAATCCACATAAACTAATAAACATGGCCAACGTTAAGATTTTAAGAATACTTACTGATATTATAGTCCCAAGAAGTACATGGAAGACAACATAACTCTCAGAGAACAAATAGACTTGAATATTTAAAATTCATCATAAGATTTGGACACAACTTTGATCTTATACTATTTTTAGCAGAATGGAACAACATTTCTCAACCCAAAAAGAAAAGAGACGAAGAAAAGGTTCAGGCATCACGTAAAGACAGTTCACTGGACAATGTTATAATATAAAAGACTTGACTTTTATACTTCCATATCATACATTTATTATATAATCTAGAAGACTCATTCTACAGAGAACGAAGTCATAATACAAGAGAGAATATGCTAAGAACAGGATTGACATCCAAGCTGTCCTTAATCTACAGAGAAAGAAGTCACAATACAAGAGAAAATATATTTAGAAGAAGATTGACATTCAATCTATCTTGCATACTCTTTGTCCCTTATATACCTCTACAAATGTTACGAATAAGTGAGAAAAAAAGGCATGGGCATAGATCATGTTATGACTTTAAATCATACAAGACTAGTCCTATTAGAAACAAAAATAAAATACTGAAACGACCTCTAAAATCATTCTACTACTCACAGCATGTAATAGAAAATGCAAACCAACAGGCCATACCAGAATATGGCCTAGCCACACTACTATTTAAAATACAACTCTAAACATGGCTTTATCACATGCTTTACTGATAGATCACAAACAAATAAATATTTAGATTTTACCAGAGAGGCTGCAAGATGGAATATAGACAATAGACTTCAAATAGGAACTAAAAACCAACAAGACCTAATGACCATAAATGAGGATAGTCATAAGAGTGAACTAACTCATCTTTTATTTTTAAAGGATATGAAAGATGTGAATTATATGAAGTCCATCCCCAAATTCCTTTAACAATATCATGGAGGTTCTTTGGGATGAGCCAAATAATAATCAATAACTCACATACTTCACATAGAGAAATTCAAATCAGACACAAGGAGCTGAACTCCACTGCACAAAGAAATCAAAAGGCTTTTAAGGATTCATCAAGCTAAGACACATGAACCTAGACTTTAACATTTATATCTAAAAACTTGCAATTGCCCCTTTCAACTCCTAACATATCTCCAGATCAAATTTTGTCAGAGAACTTAAAAAACCTCAAAGTTTATCATATTTGAGACATCACTATTACTAAATTCATCGAGAAACAACTTTGTTTCATTTATCATGGATAAATATATACAAAGACTCAGGTTGGATTATTTAAACATGTTCACTAACCAGACTAATCATAACCGAGCACTTCAGGGAAATAAATAGGACCTTTAAGAAAGCAACCTCTTGGCATTATAGATTAGGGTAGCGATAACATTCTACAAGAAATTATACTGTTAATAGTTGTTTCCTAGATTCATTTGATCATGCCGAATTGAAGTCATTCCATCATACCAGTTAGCAAGAAATTTAGGGCATACCATTTGAAAGAACAGGACCAATATTTTATAGATTCTCATCAACTAGTTCACAGGGTGAGGGCACTGGGAAAATATACTAACACAGTAGATTTAAAATAAACTAGAATATACAGGATATTCAAGAATATATTCAAATCACTTTCACTTGAGTACACAAATGCCAGTTAGACAGAGATCCATGTAAGATCATATTATCTAAGGTTAGATTATTTCAAGCATCCCTACAAAGTTAATAAATATAGGAGATGCATTATTAAACATAGACTTCAGATAATTAATAATTCAAGTACTGTGTTTTCATAGAAGCACGAGAAATACTAATTCTAACAGAAAAAGAAAGAGACAATGACCTTAAGCTAAAATGAAATATGAACATTTTGGATTACGTATCACAGTAGGAGGGAATCAACTCAATATATCATAAACAACTTTTCTTTACACAAAATTTTAACTTCTTGAGGTGCACTGTTTCAAAACTGGATCAGGTGAACCCAAGGTAAATTTTTATATTAGTTAATTTAGAAGATATTAGGTGATAACCCTCTTACTCCTTCTGAGACACAAGAAAAAATCATTTAAAAACTTTATTTTTATGCTTTTAATAAGAAATGAACTCAGTTCTTACTAGAACCCAGTAGAAGTAAACAAAAATATAAAGACTATTTTTTAAATCTCAATCTTAAATTATTTTCAAGATAACACATTAATAGAATGTACCATGCCTTTTAGTGTAAAATACTAATGACTGAGTTAACAAACAACTAGCAGACCAGCGCAAAATACGACTGGAAAGTGGAGTACATAAATTAAATGTTTTTAAGGAGCAAGTTCATAAGCTTACATCATACTAAACTGATAAATCACTAACTTTATCTAACTTACTTGAATCATACAAGACATGACTTAAGCCTTTAGTCTAGATTTTAACAATAAGAGTTCTAGTTAGAACTCATAGCACTTAGGAGAAATCAAGAATAAAAAATAATCAACAGGGATAAAGCTAAATGCTCATGCTATGTTCTGGTCTAGCAACAAGAAATCATCAGCAGTCGTGCACCATTCTATTATATAGAGACAGATAAGAAATGATCCACTCAGGTTAGACTTATTTTTTACAAAGCATCTTAATTAAATCAATCAGTCAAGGATAGATTTTTAAATTTATTCCTAGTGATGCCATTTTCCATTTCTGGACGATCATACATATCATTTAAGAATGTCAGGTTCAAGTAGTTTAGGCAAGTTAATGAGATAAAACATGCAAGAGTCAGATAGGTCATGCAAGTAAATGAGCAATTGTACATCACAAAAGTACGGGTCAATATTGTTACAAGGAAAAGTATCCAAACACATATCTGAACCTCTAATCCAACTAAATAAGACTTTGAGGAAAAAACTCAAATCTATACAAGGATATACATTAACCCTATATACTATTAAAGATCTCATACTGATTTTCTACTCAATGCCGTCAACCCAAGGACTGATGACATGATATAGTATTGAACACTTAGGTGTACATAAATTCCAAATTCACAGATAACTGAAATATGCTAACACATAATCATACTAATCAAAGACATTTTCCTTTAATACTGATTGCATGCTACCATTATGTAATGAATGCATGGTTATTTACTGTTCGTTTAGATTTTTCCATGTTTAGAGCCTTCTGTTAAATTCCCCAAGTAATTTATGACTTGCTGAAACCGTTAGTTTGGTTCTCTGGCAGTTTTATAGCTTGTTGTCCCAGTTTCCTTATTTTAAAGGCTTAAACTTTATATAGTGGAACTTAAGAGTAAATTCTTAGTAAACGATCTTGAAATTAGGTTATGACAGTTCCTTTAGCTTCAAAATGCTAACTTTGATCTAGTTGGACCTATATTTTAAGTATTTGGGATTTTGTTGTGTTCGAGCTGTTTTATGGAAATTTAGTTTAGACGAAGTTCATTTTGGAGTTTGGGATGAATTTTGGTGATCGATGCGCTGTATCAGAATAATGATGCTTCCATCAGCTACAGAATTCTTAATTTTGTCTAGTTGGGTCATTGGTGCACTTCTCAAAGTGTCAAGACTCATTTTAAAGGCTCGTGTGGGAAGTTGAAAAGTTGGTGGCTATGGTTTAGATTGGTGTAGGGGTCTTTTTCATACAAAAGACCTCATATGACCATTTTGTTTAGTTTGGAATGCCATTTATATGCAATTTACATATTTGGTTTGTTGAAATCTGTGCCTGATTCTATTCTGAGCCCTCGTTCGAAGTTTTTGCAAATATAATTTTTCTATGAAAATAGTAGTCGGTACTCGCTCACCGTGATCACATGGAACCATCCGTGATCGTGGAGCCTGAGAAAGTTTTGCATCGTGCTCTTATGTCCAGGGATGCGATTGCGATGGGTAAGGTTTCGATGGCCACGATTGCGTGGCTAGGCTATGACATGTGGCCCTTTGCATGTATATATATCCATTTTCAAGATTTATTAAATCATTCTACACTTCAAATTTCACATCTAGAGATTTTTCAAGAAGAAGAAACTTTTTATTGTTGAGGAAGCATTGAGATTTCTATTGTCGGCATTATATGCCAAAATCGAGTTCCCTCTAATTTGTCTCTCTTTGATCCTTGTAATATTTCTTTCTTTTACATGAACTTTTCTTGGCCTTTTGAGGACCTAATTTGGGGTCCTATTGAGCTCATTTTCGAACCATGTGTTCCTTGAGCTGAGGTCTACCTCCTAGTATTTTTAGCTTTATTTTAGGCTGCAGGGGCCTCACACCTGGTTTAGGCCCGATTTGTGACCTAAATTGCACTTGGAGATATGGGTTTCATTCTTTATCTTTTAATCTCTGTATTTCTAATTTTATAGGTTTAAGTAGTTTTAGGCTTTTTCGGATCTTCGTGCTATTTTTGTATTATTTTTTAGGATTTTCGTCAGCGTCTAGGTAGTCTAGCTTATGTTGAATCCTATAATAGGTTTATATTGCATATTTACTATGTTGGCCCAGTGGTTAGGTTAGGTTGTTATGCTGGTTTATTTTCCTGTTATTCCCTATACTATTTATGCTTTTTCTTCTTCATTTCGACTCTACGTAGGGATACAGGAGTTCTCTAACATAGCCCTTTTTCCTGCTGTGGCAAATCTCTGGACCCTTAGAGGTGGGGTTGGTGTATTGTGAGGACTTGGAGTGTTATATGCTATTAGATTGTGGCTTCTGGGCGATTTAGTGGTGTTTGTAGACTTGTTTATTCCATTGTTATGCTGTGATCATGCATTTGGAATTGAGGTGCATTTTGTGAGCACGGGCGCGGTCCTAGTTCCACGGTTTCCTAGATAACTTCTTAAATAAACTAAAAATGGATATTTTTCTGGCCAACTGGAATGACTTTTCCTATATTTACGTATGTATTGTCTTCGGGACTACGTGTGGTACAGATCTACTTTTAATAATAAATTTGCTAGTTTTTTACTGTCGCGGCTACTGTCTTGGTTCCTTAAATTTGTAGCCAATTTGTTCTTCAGGTGTGCAAATAAGTATGCAGTATTAACATCTCCTAATTTCAACCACTGCACTAAAGGGTGCAGGCCCGGTTTGAATATGCTTAGCACGGCCTCAATGTTAATTGAGAAGCATGAGCCAACATCTGAATATCAAATATGGGTCTCTATTGTGATCCGATTCTTGTCTATTAAGGCGCGGTCTCAGGCGATCTTGTCTTATATTCACATAGGTCATTCATAAGAATAAGACGTTCAAGTCCCTAAAACATATGTGGGTACCAAAGTGAAGGATTCCAAATATGCAGTTTCCTGTTAGGAGTGTTTGCGTCTGCAGTCTACTATTCCCACCCTTTGCACTCATTCTGCAAGCACTTCTTGTACTCTTGGGGCTTACAATAAGCCATAGGGAGTCCCTTGTTTTTTTTTTTTTGTGCCTACAGATGGGATGGGGAGTCAAGTAGGTTTTGTATGTTTGCTTTCTGTGTGTACCAAGGGGTCTTATGGATGGCTTTTGGGTTACATATTCTCCTTGCCTTCCTCTTACCTTTAGCTTTTTATTCGCTATCCTTATCATTTTCTTGTTTACACTCAGCTGGAACCCAGGTATGTTCTTTGAGGTTATATAATAGATGGTTATCATGAGGGATAGAAGTTCATAGACATACTTGCTAAGACCTTGCATCTACTCTTTGTTTTGCCTATTTATTTATCATAACTATTGTGGTTTTAGTTGTGTAGTTAGTTTTTATGCCTGTTTTACTTACTATTTTGACATTTTTTACTTTCCTATCCTTTACCTTACTTATGGTATATTTGTGCCCAATTGGCCTATGATGCCTACCAGGTACCTTGTTTATGGTACTCCTACTGCAGTTCTGCACTATTTTCGTGGTGCAGATACCAATGTGGGTATGTGGGTCATTGAAGGAGGTGTGATCGTGCGTATTATACTACTACAACTTGAAGACTTACGGTAATCTTCTAGCATAAAATTGATCGTGTCTCCCTCCAGTTGATGTCTGCTTATTTTGTTCCCAACAGGATATGCCTTAATTTGTATTAGGAGCTTGTATATGTCATATATTTCTTTTGGATACTTTGATCTGTAGATCCACTTGACATTGACACCAGGTTTTGGGCTGGGGTTGTTTATATATATATATATATATATGTCTCTCCAGTTGTCTTTATTCTATTATTCCATTTACTATCGGTAGTTGCGAGTTTTTATGGCCTGTTGCTTGTCGCTTTGGGATATGGGATAGGATGGCCTAGAATTGGGTTGTAGGCTCCATCATAACCCGAGTTTGGGTCATGACAGAGTGGAATCAAAACTTAGGTTCACTAGTCTCTTTGGCATTGAAGAAAGTACTTAGAGTTTTGCGGATCGGTACGTAGAAATCCGTATCCAATCTTTAGGAAGCTATTGGTACCTTAGGAAAATTGGTTCTTATCGTGTGTTAATATTCGTACCATTTTTATGAAGACACGATTTAGCTTCACTCTTTCGCAAAAGGTGTATACCCGAGGTTCATCCGTGAATCTAGACCCTCTCCCGGCAGGTCAGAGGGGGTAGAAGGGGATACTCGACTGATTGGTATGCTTCCATATTCTACTCAGTCGGCTACAATCATGGTAGACCTACTAGCATAACCATAGGCCACACCTGTAACTCTGACACAATTTATACAGCCATCGCCTACCGCTATCAGAGATATGTTATGGCAAGTGTTGCAGATTTTCGGTGGGGTACCGACAGATGTTTCACAATTTTTAGCTCAGGGAGAGGCACAGGGTGTACCACTCCCCCAGTATCTACAGTTCAGGCCACTACTACATCTAATTCAGTGCCAACTCCTCCATTTCCAACTTATGAGGTTAGGAAGATGTTGGACCATTTTCTCTAAATTGTACTGTCTAGGTTCTCAGGGGTAGTGGGGCAGGACTCCCATGAGTTTTTTTATAGCCTGCGAGGAGAAATTGAGAACTCTGGAGCTTTCGGAGACTCATGGAGTTGATTTCACTACTTATCTACTAGAGGGACCCACTAGTCACTGGTGGAGAGTACATAGAGACTACATGCCTCTTACCCCCGTTAACATAGAGTCAGTTTATAGAGGACAGGCACAATTTGGGAATTTACAACAGGGCTCTATGACTATTTCTGAGTATGAGGTTCGATTTATTGATTTGTCTAGACATGTTCGGAAGATATTGCCCACTAAAGAGTAGTGGATCCGCTGCTTTGCATATGAGGTCTGACTTATGTAGATCGGTTGGGTGGTTGTTATTACTGAAGAAGCCTTTTGTAGATGTTTCTTACCATGCTTGCATGATGAAGACTATGGATCGCAGGGCCCAAGGGGCAGTGATACAGACAGTGCCACCAGGGTGGCTATTCGGGTTACTAGTCTATGAGTAGAGACTACCATAGTAGCGGGGGATGTTAGTAGGGTTATCGTAAGGGCCTATCTGATCGATAATATCGCATTGCACTCCAGACTTTGACCATGGGAATGAGTAGTCATCCCTCTAAGAGCTCAACTTTAGGGTTTCAGGGTCAAAGTGAGGGTTCTAAGATCTAAGACAGAGGTGGTTGCTGTGAGTGTAACGAGACTCGACACTATGCCAAAGATTTTCCCAGGACCACCAGAGATTGTCATTCTAAGGGTTGCTTTGATCGTGGTGATCGGGGTCACTTTAATATGGTTTCCCTCAGCACAGGGCTACTCAGACAACAACCATGCTTGGCCTAACCTTTATATTAATCCACCGGCTAAAGGTGGTCATCCAAGTTCTCACAAAACTAAATATGGGGTCCCATCGAAAGGGAGAGGAGTAGAAGAGAAGCAGGGTGTGACTGTCATCGCTTTATGCCATTCCAGACAGGACCAAGGATGAGGCATATGATGCCGTTGTGACCGACATGTTACTTATTTGTGGTCACTTATCTTTTGTGTTCTTTGATCCTGGATCTACTTTTTCATATGCTTCAATGTATTTTACTGCTCGTTTGGGTGTATTTAGTGCGCCTTTATCTATACCATTGTGTAGATACCCTCGAAGGCGCAACTCTAGCGGTAGATCATGTACACAGGTCCTGTATTGTGACTATCTCGTGTTGTGATACCCGAGAGGACTTGATTTAGATTGATATGCTATACTTTGATGTCATTCTAGGAATGGACTTATTATTCCCCCACTGTGTGGTCCTAGATTATTATCCCAATAGTGTGACCTTATCCGTGCCCAATGTGCCTTTGATAGTGCTGCAAGGGCCTACTAGCCACTCCTCAATTTGGGCCATATCCTTCCTTGAGGCCCGTAGGATTACTTCTAGGGTTTTCTGGCTTATTTGCTTGTGTTAGAGATGTTAGTGCTAATCCTCCCTCTCCTGAGTCTATGCCTA
>JBDJHY010290479.1:0-10075 GCA_039654485.1 Withania somnifera | reverse complement strand
AAACCCTTAATAGAGTATAAAATAACACATATTAGTTCTACAATAGTAGAAAATACCTAAATATCCTTGCAAAAATGGGTGAAAACCGGTAAAACTAATAATGAAACATGCCATGTAACATGGTACGTTAGTGATCATGACAACCATATAAATATGGCACATCCAGTGCCATGTTTTTCTACAGTACTTTAAAATCTACAAACTCAAATTAGAGGTTCCATATTTCCCAATATGGAGGGCTTCCAAATGTGACACGTTATTTGTTTTAAGACATCTAAAACACTTTTTAAAGAGTAGGAATAATTCCAACTCAATCCTACACTTTATGAAGGGATTATAAACATCAAATCACCCATCAAAACAATGAAACACAAGCTATAACTTTTAGGAGTCATTGTGATATCTAATTACCAAGTCTAGATATAACTAGAATTACATTAAAAGGTCTTGATATTTTATAATATCTCCCTTGTTGGAAGCATTCATCCTTAAATAAAGGGAAAAGATATAGCATGGGTAAGACTAGGAATTGAGACTAGGTACTGAAGCTAAATCTTGACTGACATAAGATAATGAACGAAACTGGAGCTAAACTTAATTGAACATGGGTATTATTAAATGACAATAAATGTAAGAAGCATAATAAGGTTACCGTGAAAGGTAGATGAAATAACTAATAAGAAGTAATATGGTTACCTTTAGATGTGTTTAACATAGAATGGAAAAGATGAGGGTATCTAGAGATCATGTATACGTTTGCTTTCCAAGTAGGACACTCAAATGAATAATTTCTTCCCGAGACCTTGATTGAAGCAATTTCTTTGTTTCGTAGCTTGCGTACTTGTCTGTCTAAGATATCAATTGGAACTTTCTCATAAGATAAACTATATCTTAATGGATACTCTCAATTGAAATAATCACTAAAGGATCACCTATTTATTTCTTTATAAAAGAGACATAGAATAGTGAATGAATGACTATTAAATATTCTATAAGATCAAGCTTATAGGAACCTTGTATATTCTCTCCAAGATCAGATAAGGGCCTATATATCGGGACTAAGCTTTCCCTTTATTCCAAATCACATTACTCCCTTCATGGGGGAAACTTTCATGCATATCCAATCATTAACGTCAAACTCGAGGTTTCTTATCCTTATATCAACATAGGATTTATGATTACACTAAGCTATTTTCAAATGCTATTGAATTAGCTTAACTTTCTGAATGGCTTCATGAACTAAGTATGGACCTATACCTAAAACTTCACCTACCTTAAACCACCCAATGTGAGATCTGCATATCCTTCAATATAGATCTTCATAGGGTTCCATATGAATTCTATAATGGTAACTATTGTATTAGGCAAACTCAATCAATGGTAATTTCTCACCCCAATTTCCTTTGAAGTTAGTGACACAACCTCTTAAAATATCTTCTATAGTATGGATTGGACGCTCTGCTTTACCATTTGTCTATAGATAGAAGGTTGTACTGAGATTTACCTTAGTTCCCATTCCTATATGGAAAGACCTTCAAACCTAGGAGGGGAACTAAGTGCCTCTATTTGAAGTGAATGATAGGGGAACACTATGATATCGTACCAAGTCCTTAATTTAGATTCTGGTATAATATTTAGACGTGTACTTAGCTTTGACGAGAACAAACGAGAAGACTTTCCAGTCCATAGTTACTCAAATTGAATCATATTGAGTCTTGGTATCAGTTAAGGCTGTAATGAAGTCCATATTCACTACTTCCCACTTTCAAGAAAAAATGGTGAAATTCTGATCCAAACCTCCTGGACTCTGGTGCTCAGCCTTGACTTGATGATAGTACAACACTTAGCCACATACTTATTTATTTTATTCTTCATACGATTCCACCAATATACACATACGATTACACCAATAGACTTCTCTCAGGTCTCAATACATCTTGGTGGAACTAGGATGAATATTATACTTAGTACTATAAGCCTCTTCTAGTATCTTATTTCTCATTCCATTAACCTATGAAACACACAACCTACTTTGATACCTGAGCACACCATCTCCCCCTTGGGAGAAAACTTGCACCTTTTACTTGCCAACCACACCTTTTAACTAATGCAACACTAGATCTTTGTGTTATGCTTCCTTCACCTAAACTAATAGTGAAGATTCTAAAACATTTTCTCAACTAAATCTCTATAATATATCTCAATAAAATGAACACCTAACTGAGCAAGCCAGTGTACATCTTTGACCAACTCCTTCTTTCTATCTTTTAGATGAGCTATACTGCCTGTGGACAACTTGCTGAAAACATCATCTATAATATTAGCCTTACTTAGATAGTAAAGTTTTATTATATGGTTAGTTTCTTAAGGCTCAAGACATCTTCTTTAATGAAAATTTAGCTCTTTATGTCTAAACACATACTTTAAACTGTAGTGATATGTGAATACATCTACATGGACCCTATAGATGTAGTGCCTCTAAATCTTCAAGGCAAAGGCAATTGCTACCAACTTAACATCATTATTTGAATAATTTTTCTATGAATCTTGCTATGTGTGGAAGAATAAGAAATAACCTTAATAATTCTTCATAAGAACATATCTGAGTCCAACTAAGGAGGTATTACAATATACAACAGAACAACACTGGAGTAGAAGTCAAATGAACTTTTGAATCATAGAAAATATTCTCACAGCTTCCTAACCACTGGAACTTAGCTTTCTTCTGAATTAATCAGGTCAAAGGTGCAACAACAGAGGAAAAACCTTCAACAAGCCTTCTATAATAACTGGCTAAACCTATAAAACTTTGAATCATAGAATAAGAGGTGGGCTTAGACCAGATATTCACTACTTATATTTTCTGATCATTTACCTAAATTCCCTTACTTAAAATAAGATGTCCTAGTAAAGCAACAAACTTCGACCAAAATTCATATATTGAAAACATAACATACAACTGTTGGTGCTGAAGGGTCTACAATACTATTCTCAAATGGTCTACATATTGGTCCTCACTTCTAGAGAAAAGTAAAATGTTTTCTCTAAATACTATCATAAACATGTCAAGATAAGTCTTGAACACTCAGTTCATCAGATCTATGAAGGTTTTTGGAGAATTATTCATGGTAAAAGACATAAAAACAAACTCAAAATAACCATTTAGAGTCCTAAAAACAGTATTTGGTTTGTCACACTCCTAAATATTAATCTGGTGATAGCCAAATCTGACTTCAATCGTTGAGATATTACTAGCTCCTTAAAGCTGGTAAAATAGGTCATCAATCCTAGGGATGAGATACTTGTTCTCAATGGTGACCTTGTTCAACTATTTGTAGTCAATGCACATACTTATAACCATCCTTCTTTTGAACAAAGAGAATTAGAGCACCCCAAGGTGACATACTAGGTCGAGTAAACCCTTTATCAAGAAGTTCTTTGAACTTCTTTAAACTCATTTAGATTCCCTGGGACCGTCCTATAGGGAGGTATGGGAATAGGCTAATTATCAAAGGAGGTCTAAGTTGAAGTCAATCTCCCTCTTTAAAGGGAATCTGAGTAGATATTTTGGAAAATATTAAAAAATTCTTTTACTACAAGGATTGACTTAATATTGTTGATCTCAGGTTCAGTACCCTTAACTCTAACTAAATGCATATGCTACCCTTGGTTACCATTTCCTAGCCTTAAGATATGAAATACAATGACCTTTTAGTACTGCCTGACTACCTGACCACTCTAAGGCTAGTTTATCTAGGAATTGAAACTTTACTAGTTTGGTTCAAAAATCAACTGATGCATTACATTAGTTCAACTAGTCCATGCCAAGAATGGAAAATTTTATCATTTATAACTCGAACAAGTTATTTGGAATGATTTTATATAGTTTTGAGACTATACATTGTATCCCCTAAATTAAGTAAGGCATATACATCAATAGATTCAACCTGTAACATACTTATTACAACATCTTGGGACCTTTACTGATCTTGATGGATTCCAAGTGTGTACACTCTTTTATGATGCTGGGTGTCTAAAGTACTAGAGGTAGCTTCACTCTAAACCCTGTGGACTACTAGGGAAGCTACTGTTATTGGTGGAGCTATTGGGGCTATCTAAGATGTCATAGCTCTATCAACCCTATTACCTCTCTAGGGATTGGGGATACCTCTCAACCTATGGCCTACCTGGATGCATCTAAAACAATTATTTCTACCCTATCTGCATTCACCTTGGTGATACATACCATACTTATTACAAAGAGGATTTATGGGAGTCAAAGAAACACTTCCCTTAGACTGTGAAATAGGTTGTTTGAAATTCTAATCATTCCTAGGCTTGGGTGTTGGAGCACTAGATGTAGACTGGGAAGTTCTAGATGATATTTTCGGCAAAAAGGACTTGTGACCTAACCTCTACTGACTGAAACCCTATGGAGCTGACTTGGACCTCTTATTATGCTACTCCTCTTAGTCCTTCAGTCTTTCCTCCTCAACACCCTGGGCATACACCATTATTCTAGAGATGTCCACGCTTGGAATTAACAATACAACCTCATATTCCCTCTTCAAAAATTTATTTTCCCCTAAAGCGATACTCCTTATTCTTGCCTCATGTCTATAGTCATCTATAAAGCATACTATGTGAACTTTTCCCCATACACTTTCATTAACATAGACCGTGCTTTAAATTTCTAAAATCATATGCTTTCCTTTCTCTCGAACCAAGTGGAAAGAATTGACAAAGAAAGGCATTCTCAAAATCATCCTATTATGTGGGAGCAACATTCCCACTTATAACTTATTTACACTATTGGAACCATAGATGAGAAATATCCTTCAATTGGTAAGAAGCTAGCTCCACCACTTATATGGACCCAAATTTACTCACAAAGAAAATTTTCCAGCAACTCATCAATGAGATCTTGATGATCCTCTTCAACCTAGGAACTCATGAACTTAGTAGGATTTATACATAAAAATTCACAAACTATGGAACTCCCTGAAGGACCTTGATAGTTAGGGCATCTGGCAAAATGATTCTGCAGAGAGGTCTGAGTTGTTACCGACTGAGTTATCATGCTGATGGCCCTTCTGAACTTAGTGTTAATAGAATCTAAATTGGGAGGATGAACATCGGTAAATTTTACATTCTGATGTAAAGTTTTCTGAGTCTAAGGAGGTGGAATTGGGCCTGTGAGAATCTTTGGCTAATTTTAAGGACGAGTTCCATTTTTGGTCTGCATGGGGTGATTAGGAGCCACAGGATCAATGTCAGCTCTATTGCTGGATGTGGCCTGTGGAATAGAAGATCTCTTAGGAGGCATCATCATAAATATATGTATAAAGAACGAGTTAGATTGACCTTATATGTTAAACTCTATATCATAAATTTGAATAAGAAAGAAGGGAGACATTTGCTAAATGCCTTGTAGCTTCTCCATTATAAGTATGGTGCGCATCATATTCATAGGGAACACTCTACTATATGCTGATTATAAGAAATCCTAGAATTATTGAACCTAGGGTTCTAATACCAAACATGTATTTCGTTGAGGCTACTCCCTTGATGTAACATGGTGCTTAAGAGTCACAAGTGACCCTAATCTAACCCTTAGATCATGCCTATTCTACTAACCATGAATAAACTATGCAGAAGCAATATTGTGATATGCTAAAATCATTGTAATAAATAATATAATTAGGTAGAAACAAGTTATAGGACAAAATAATCAAACACTAACATACTGATCTGAATCTATGTCTATGTCTAAAAACCATCCAAACTTTTCATGAGGAGTTTCTGGGACAAGCCCTTAGTTAAACTCAAAGAAAAAGATACTGAACTGAAATAAACAATGTCTATAATTTATAGAGAAGATCATAATGTTCAAGTCCCAAAAATATGAGAACTCACTGCAACTATGAACTATACTTTGAGAAGAGCATCCATTATAAATGCAGTCAGAACATTGAATATACTAGTGCGCAAGTAAGTACATATGATAATAATGATAATAATAATGATAATAATGATAATAATGATAATAATGATAATAATAATGATAATAATAATAATGATAATAATAATAATAATAATAATAATAATAACAACAACAATGGCCGAAAGAAACTAAGGCTATAAATGAGAGTCTGAAATCATGAAAATTGTTACAACTCTGTAAGGTTTACTAGAAATTTGATAACTGTGAGTTATGCTTAAATCAAGTGAATTACAAATATAGTTATAAATCACAAAGTTGTAGTCATGCTAAAAGCTGTATAAAGTTGTAGACGGCTGAAGACCATGTAAATGTGAGAATCATGTAAACATTATTACTAGGGTGACTCAACTTAAAAATAAAGAGCACTAAAGAAGTTTCTAATGACTGACAAATGCCATGTGAGAACATGACATCCAATAGAATAATCTAATGCTACAAGAGTTCCCAAAGCCACCTGCATATCCAATAAAAACATGTATTGGCTATACATTTGGGGAATTGAATTTTCCTCATGCTAAATAATCCTCTCAAAACTGACGCCAATGCATGAATACAGCATAGGCTCACAAATATTGAAATTTTGTCTTTTAAGACCTGAAATGACTAGTTAAAATTAATATCAAGATGTATTTATGAAGCTATAGTATTCATGCTTAACAACTTATGAAAATTGGATTTTCATGTCAACGTTCATGAATTGCTACAGTAGTCAAGATTTAGAAATTATACATGTCTGTAATAGAATCTTGTGAAATTTATACATTGTTTACAAGGTCTAAAATACTGTGAATTTAGTCAAAGGAAAAATGAATAGAATCATGGAATCATGGTTTTGTGTAAAATAAACTTGCAATCTAATAATGAAATATGGTTAACTAAATAATTCATAACAATGGTATTAAACCCTAGACCTGAACACTTGCAATAATGATTCATAAAATAGTTTTGGACCTAGGGATGAAAGAAATCCACCACTAAATAATCCTGTGTACCTAGTAGGGAGAATTTACTGGAGAAGATGGCACTTGGAGTTGAAACATTGGAGGTTGGAGAACCCTATCTTGAGAGAACTTGGAGAACTTCTATGCTTATTTTTTTCTTTCTATTCTTGAGACCTATGTTTTTATTAGTGTTTAAGGTTTTGGAATAAGGGTAGTATTGGAATTAGTAGTTTGTCTAGATGATTTAGACCCGTAATAGAGTGTAAATGGAATATCTTATTTATATAATAATAGGGTTAAAGGATCTAAATAGCCTTGCAAAAATGAGTGTAAGCCAAAAAAAATAACACTGAAACATGCCACCTAATGTGGCACGTCAGTGATTGCGACAACCATTTAAACATGGAACGTCCATTTTCACGTTTGGATACAACAATTTCATCTGCTAAAACTCAAATCAAATTTTCCACATTTCCCAACACAAATGGGTTTCAAAAGTTACACGTCAAAGGTTTTAAAACGTCCAAAAACACTAGTTAATATGTGGGAATGATTCCAACTCAATCCCACACTTATGGAAAGCTTTATAAACATCAAATAACCCATCAAAACCATGAAACAGAAGCTAAAACTTTGAGGAGTCATTAGATATCTAATCACCAAGTCTAGAATGGCATGAAAAAGTCTTGATATTTTAGAGTAACATGAATAGGATATTACACTATGAGCTACTACAATAATATATGAGATAGGTTATGTAATGCATGAAAAGTATGACTATGACTCTCAACATTAATAAAATCTTCAATATATTCAAATCTCTGTAATAAATTTCAACTTTCAAGAGTGTAAATAAAACTCAAGTACTATATCAAAGCTCATTACCTTTAACAAGGCAATTTAGACACTTCTCTAAAATATCTTTCAAATACTAACAACGTCTAACTTTGGAGATTCTATAACCAATAATAAATCTATGTAAGAAGATATGGAGTCTAGCTTGTTTCCTGGACTGATGGGTGCACTAACACTGGCACAAATACAATACCTAGTTAGTAACCTAGTGGATCTACTAAGCTAGAGATTATGAAATTCCTATTTGGGCTAACACTACCATCCAATGGTTGGCAACGTAGGTTATGAGATAGGGGTATTTGAACCCAAATCCGCTCGGTACTAATACTACTCTTAAAAATTAAAAATTGTACTTGCTCCTAATCCTAACCTTGACCAATGGGAAAGTTTTTTGATAAACAACTTACCAAGTAAAACTCTATCTTTTCCTCTTTGGGTAAATTGTTCATATCTTTCAAGAATTTAGCTATCGTGTTGACTAGGTATGAAACTCAGGAAAGCTTAAACATGTCTTTTTAAATCAATTACCTAAAATAGCTTACATTTTATTTTAAGCCAAAATACTAGTAAGGCTTTCAAAATCTGACACAAGTGTAAAATAGACTTAGACCTTGTAAGACTGACAAATTATACATGTTGATGCTAGATTTTGACTCTGCTCAAGGTTTATGACACAAAAATTTACTCCTTACTCCAATTTCACGAGATTTGACTCCAATTATCATAAATATATTATATTTATATATTTTTATGTCCACACTAAAAAATTCAATAATAACCAATAAGAACTATGCAAGGGGAATCATCTTATCATAATATAGAAATTTTAGAATGTACATCAAAACCTATAATTTCTAACTCAACTGAAACTTAGGGGTTTTAGGAACAAGGGAGGAAGGAACCCTTTCTCATTAGTATACATAACTAATTAGAGACCCTTATCAGGCTTGAATTGATAAAGGATGGATATTGTTGAACCTCTGCTTATGACCCCTAGCTTGAAAACTTGGAGAGAAACCTTGTACAAGTCTTTGCTCTAAGTTTGAAGGAATTGTTAATGAGAGAAAATTATGGGTTTAGTACTTATGACCTTCTAAAATGAATTCTAAACAATGTGATATTGTGTTAAGAGAGTGGGACAAATGTAAAAAATAACCTTAAGAAAAATAGGTTAAAACTGAAGTTGGGAAACTTTACGATCGGGTTGATGTTTGTCAACTAATTTGATGGGACATCAACAAGTTCATCAAACTTGGTACAAATTTTATGAGCTATTGGAATCAAATCCATGATGTAGTTAATGGTCAATGGAAACCAAATGAAGGACCGTGAAAAATTCCATTAAAATTGACTTGAACTGGATGGCTAGTAGAACATATCAACAGAGAAAGTGATGGACCGTCAACCGATTTCACGATTTGTCAAGTGCTATATAGAACATGGTATTTTAAACCTTAATTATTTGATGAACACCAATAATTTGATGGATGGTTCCATGACCCTTCATCTCAGTTAACATTCCATGGACCTATCTATGGGAACTAAAATAATACAAAATTTCAGAAATTTCACCAACTTCTTTTGCTTAGTATGAACAAGGCCTAGGATGATTTCCAAGGTGTCATAGTATTCTTCCATAAATTATTTATAGGAGGTAGTTGAGTTGATGAAAATGATTAAGGGGGTGGGATAAGAGGGCTTAAAAAATATTAGCAGTTAAGAAGGACAACAAAGAGGGAAACTTTAGTGGCTCTTATTTTGTGGGTCAGAGTTCAAGGGTCATTCAGAAAACCCCATACAATCACCATTGTAGTTTTACATTGAGGCTCCATCAGGGGCAAGCTAATCATTATCAAAGTTTGGAGATTGTCTTACCTAATATACTTATCCAGAGGCCTACTCTTGATAGGGATTACTTTGTATGTGGAGAGCTTGGCCATTTTAAGAGTAAATGTTTGAAGTTGAATTAGTACGTTCCTCAATGGAATTATAGTGCAGTGAATAGGGGTGGAGATAATAGTGGTAGGATCCTTACTTCATGTTGGTATGGTGGCCATGGAGCGGATAGAGGTAATCACTAACCTAGATAGGTGGTGGACATGTTGGAGGAAATAATGTTCATCCCGACATGAGAAATGTTAGGATGAGAGACAGATCCCACTTGTATGTGTTCTCCCAGATTTCATTGGCTAATAAATCTCATGCCATGAGTGTATGTACTCTTTTGTCTATGACTACATAGCTTTTGTGTTCTTTAATCTTAGACCTACCCTTT
>JBDJHY010290469.1:0-10075 GCA_039654485.1 Withania somnifera | reverse complement strand
TACGGGGTTTGGTTCTCCTACTGGCAGTATAGTAGGTGCCATCATGATTCGAGAAATCGGGTCGTGACATTATGAAATTTCAATTAGGGTCGGAAATGAAATGGAGTCCAACTTTGGCTAACCAAATATGCATATTATGTGAAAAGTATATTCCGAACTCACGGAACGGACACCGGAGGTTGTTTGTGTAAAAATAACAACAAAACCAAGACTTAAAAAAGTGAGAAATATTCTAGCTTCACAAGCTTAACTCAAATCGATCAAGGACACCTTGGGAAGAGTACCAAGGGTCAACCTATCCTAAACTCACCATTTTAGAACTGATAGAATGTTAGAAATCTGTTCCTACACCCCGAACATCAAAATACAACTCAAGATCAAACTTAGTCCTTAAACCTAACAAATTAGAACAAATTGCAAACAAAAACTCCGAAACACGAACTTAAGGTCAAGATTGCCATGTTTGGCATTCCGGAGTTAATGAAACTATCAAATTTTAATTTCGAGCTCATCTTGAATAGAAGTTGACTTTTATCAACGAGTACTTTGTTTTAGGCTCTAACTCAGGCGATTTGAGATATTTCTAAACCAATATATAAGGGAACCGAACTACCGGTCCTAACAAGTCATAAATGGCATGGGGTAAATATTGAAACACTCTAGAGTTTAAAACGTAATGTATATCTCATAAATGACCATGAGGGTCATTACACAAAATATTACGACCCAAAACTTATATCGTGATGGCGTCTACTCCCCTCCAATAGACAAGCCCTAAACCCTTGAGAAACAAGCAATGGACCGTTCATAAATAAGCAGTAGTAAATACAATAATACAAGATGGAATGAAAGAAATAGATACAATAACAAAATACAAAACCCTGCCCAGGACTGGTGACTATGAAAAAATGGTGAAATCTATATCAGAGTATCCAAAAGATAATACAAAAAACTACACCAAAAGGACATATATACAAGACCGGTCTTCCTTGAACAAGATAAGGCAGAAAATCTAACACAGCTGGAGAATAGGATCAACCTGTACGTTAGAGCTTACCTTGATCTCCGTAGTCACCTGCTCCTCTACTCAGCACAATCACGTCTCCTGCGAGGGCCCCGTGCTAGTATTTGCACTACGAAAATGGTACATAAGTATAGAATGAGTACAAAAATCCAAGGTACCTAGTAGGAATCATCGTCCTATAATGCTGAAATCAAATACAAGTAAGAACAACGAGTAAGTAAATCAAGTCAGAAGAAAAGCAAGTAGAAACAGTACAGGAAGATAAAGTGTAACAATACAGAAAATTAACTAATAGTGACTAACATAGGGAACCATCCCACGAAAGTGTACCTGGTATCCAACTCAATTCGATCGATAAGTAAAACAGGTAAGAGTAAGGGAAAATAAGAATATAAGTAGAAAGGAATGCAGTAAATAAAAAAATCCAAAGGTGCCCCATCGCAACAGTGAATACATCTAGCATAAACAAACTCTCCATCACTTCCCCCTTAAGCCCAGCATGCACAAACACGTAAGAATGAATTCATAGGGGTGCTGGAATGTAAATGTGCGTAGTTCTATCAAAAGGGTTCACACCCTGAAAGTTGTGTCACCTCAATACCAACTAAAGAGTCCTCACTGCAGAGATTTCTCCTCCTCAATAACAACAAAAAGGGTATGCGGCCTAGAGGTGGCGCCAACTCAATAACAAAAAAAGGGTCCACACCCCGAACGTCACGCTACCTCAATAATATTCCGTGGTCGCCCACAGCATGGCTAGGACCAAAACAAGGGGACTCTGCCCCACAAGTTCCAATACCGGGGAACTCCACCCAAAATTTTTGAATCTCAGTAACCACATATGCAACATTCGTGATAGTTGAAAAACCCTTTTTCCCTTTATATTAGAAAATAATGCCATACCATAAGGTGGTCATGGCATACATATAAGGATAAGGAAATCTCTGTTCATTTGGCATTAAGTTGAGAAAACTTCCTATTTTAGTTAATTATCTTGTGAATATATAGCTAACACAGTCCCAGGAAACACACGTGCTCAGCTACCCGATTCCATAATGCATAATGCATGACTCAGGTTAATTAAAGGAAATAAGAAAACGCACTCAAAATCTAGAAAGTTTAGAAGTTGGCAGCTAAGCACACAACTAGCCCAAGTAACTACCACATATCCCCACATCATCAATAGGGCCAAACGGTCCCTCCTGGCAGACTGATAACACTAAACATGGCCTACAACTAATAATGGGCCCCATACTAGCCCGAAAGGTAAATAAGTACAAATATATAGAAGGAATGTCAATCCAAATACTAATCCAACCCACCGACTTGCAGGAACAAACTAGCATTCAATAAGAACTCAGTCTAAAATAAAGGAAAACCTAAACTACCTGTATGTCGACGAAAAGCCCCCGTAAGTCGCGCATACAACCTAAACAGCTCCAAAAATCACCCAAAACTACTTAAAACTAATGAATTAAGTATATAGGGATTAAAATCGGAAGTCCAATACCCATATTCCATAAAGCAACTCGGATAGGAACAAGAACTAAAAAGGGGCCTATAGGGCTCATAGTCCAGAAAAATATACCAAGGGTACCATCGCATAGAGCCCAACACGGCGAGCACGTGGTACAAAATAAGGCCAAAATGACAAGGAACCAAGGAGGAAGTTGGGTATCAATAATAAAAACATATAAAGGGAGAAAGCAACAAGAATTACCCTGAGGATACTTGCGCAAGCATTACCACCACCACCCATGCAAACCCTTAGCCACTTCCCCAGTTCCCAGCAGCCTAAAATGGCTCTAAAAGCTCTCAACTATGAAGATTGGGAGAAAATAAAATGAAAAGGCTGGAAAGTGGTTTACATAGGTGCATAAGCTATTCATCGCAATTCCAACCTGGCTGAGCTTGATTTATCGCAATAGCTAAGAATGCATCATAATTGTGATGAACAGGTAAGGCATAGGTACTTTATTGCGTCCAAAAGCTTTGAGATTGGGCTAAGAAAGAGGGCCAACACAACGTTATCACATCACCCACCTCCACAATTGCGACTGTAGATACGTGATCATGTAGATGAAAATGTTCCTGAAATATAAGAACAACCTATTATTTCTGCAATATCCCAAAACTTCCAATGGGGGTTTGAAATTGAATGTTGCAGAAATTTCACAAAACCAAATATGGATAAATCATTGAAACGACATTTAGGACCTAACGGAACAACCAAAATGGCCATGGAGGTCGTTCGCACAAAAAAACCCAAACTTAAATCAACTCAAAGGAGGAGATTTCCAAACATCCACAATCAAACCCAAAATGATCTCGGACACCCTGAGAGGCAAACTAACAACCTTACTAGCCCAAAAATAACTTTTTAAAGCTAATGGAACCTCCAGAATTCTTATCAGACACTATGATCACCAAAAGACCACCCATTCTCCAAAATGAGCTTTGGATAAACTAAATTTCCCCAAAATAGCTCAAACTCAAAACGAAAACCCCAGGACACAAGCTAAAGGTCAACCTAGACTAAAGTCAGCATTCTGGAGCTAATGGAACTATTAAAATTCAATTTCGAGCGCATTTACTACAAATTGACTCTCGATGTCCACTATTCAAAATGGAGAAACTAAGATAACAAAAAAAATAGCTACCAAGGCACTGAACTACTGGTCCCAGCAAGTAATAAATGACTTAGGGCAACTACCAGATGGCTCTAAACACTGAAAAAAGGAGGAAAGCAAGAAAATGACCAAACAAATCATTACAACATCCACCACTAAATAGGACTTTCATCCTCAAAAATCAAAGAAGAACAATACCTAAAGACTCAAACTGATTAGGGTGTATTTGACTTGTATACCCCTTTCCAGACCTAAGGAAATGCCACCAACAGATAATGCACATCCTAGAAACCCAAGTTACCCAGTAGGAATCATCAACCAACTGATCTCAAATCAAATACAAGTAAGAACAGTGGATAAGTATATTAGGTAGAAGAAATGAAACGGTACAGGAAGATAAAGCATAACAATACAAAAATCAACTAACAGTGACTAACACAATGCACAAGCCCATGAAAGCTTACCTGGTATCCAACTCAATTCAGCTGATAAGTAAAATAGGTAAGAGTAAACGTAAACAAGAATATAAGTAGAAAGGAAAATAGTAAATAGACAAAAATCCAAAGGTGCCCCATCCCACCAGTGGATACATCTAGCACAAAAAAACTCTCCATGACTTCCCCCTTAAGCCAAACAAGCACAAACACGTAAGAATGAATGCATGGGATACAGGAAAGTAAATGTGAGTAGTGCCATCAAAGGGTCCATACCTTGGAGGTCTCGCCAACTCAATACCAACAAAAATGTCTACACCCTGAAGGTTGTTGCACCTCAATAAAAACAAATAGGGTCTCCACCATGGAGGTCGTGCTACCTCAATAACAACAAAAGGGTTCGTACCCCAAAGGTTGTGCCACCTCAATAACAGTCCTGGTCACCCACGGCAAGGTGTAGGACCAGATCACATCCAAAACTAGGGGACTCCATAGCACAAGAACCATTACCGAGGAAGTCCTCCCTAAGAGTCAATCTCAGTAACCACATACACCTTGTTAGTGACAGTTGAAATCTCTTTTTTCCCTTTAAAGTTTTAATTATTTATTTTGCGAATATAAATATAACACAGCCCGGGGACATGCCCATGCTCAACTACCTGATTCATAGATGTATAATGCATGATGCAAGTCAATTAAAGATAATAAGAAAATGCACTCAAAGTCTAGAAAGGCCAGAGCAACAAGCTAAGCGCACAACTATCCCAAGTAACTACCAAATATCCCTGCATAATCAATACGTCCACACGATCACTCCTATCAGACCAATCATACTAAACACAGCCTATAGCTAACAATGAGTCCTGGCATAGGCACCGAAAGGTAAACAAGCGCAAACACATTAAAAAAGATGAATCCAACTACTAATCTATCCCACCGACTGGTTGGAACAAACTAGAAAAGCAAAGATAAAGGGGTTAAAATAGGAAAACCAATACCCGTATTGCGTAAAGCAACTCAGGTCAAAATATGAAAAATAAAATGGTCCCCCAGGGCCCACCATCGCATAGAGCACAACATAGTGAGCGCATGGTACAAAAATGAGGCCAAAATGACAAGGAAATAAGGGGAAATCAAGTTGAAAAGTAAGGAAATCAAGATATAAATAAAACACTAAAAAGTGAAAAAATTAGAATTACCTAAAGAAAACTTGCCCAACGACGACTACCACCTCCCAAGAAATTCCCAAACCACTTCCTCAACTCCTATCACCTAAAAATTGTTCTTACCTCTCTCAAAAATGAAGAAAAAAATGGGAGAAAATGAAATAAAGAAGATGGAAACTAGTTTATATAGGTGCAGAAGGTATTCAACGCAATCACATAAAAAAAGCTCTCGATCGCAACCTGGCTAGGCTGTGTAAGCAGACATCACGATCTTGATGAATAAGTTAGGAAGAGGTTTGTAAGTGCATCAAAAAACTATGTGATCGCGCTGAGGAAGAGGATGAACACCACGCAATAACGACATCAGCCTCCACGATAGCGCTCAACAACAACCTATACCTATGCAATCGCGACCCATAGCCACATGCTTACATAGAACATAATTTGTCTACAATTTGATTTTTTTTTTTACATCCCAACACTTCAAACGGGGTTAAAAATACAATTATGCACGGATTTCAACAAATCAAATATGCATACACTATGGAAATGAAATTCAAGACCTAATGGAATTGTCGAAATGGACATCAAATGTTATTTGCATAAAAAAAGACCCTAAACTCAAACCAACTCAAAGGAGGAGATTTCAAAACTTCCACACTTGAACCCAAAACGAGTCTAGACACCTCAGGAAGCAAACTAACAACACTCATTGTAAAAAATCAGCATTCCATAGCTGATGGGATCATCCAAATTTTGGATATGACACTTCAATCACCAAACGACCACCCATGATCCAAAATAAGCTTGTTTAGAATTTCAACAAAATAGTCAAACTCAAAATAAAAATTGAGGGCCTTATAATCAAGGTCTACCTAGACCAAAGTCGGCATTCTGGAGCTAATGTGACTTCCACCATTTAAAAACTAAAACTCCAAAATAGGTAAACTTGGATAACAAGCAAACGTGCTACCAGGACAGCGAACTACAAGTCCTAGCAAGTGATAAATGACTTGTGGAAACTACTAGATTGCTCTAGTCACTAAAAAAGGAAAAAATCAAGAAAATGACAAGAAGGGTCATCACACCAAACTTTAAAATGCCCTTCATGGGCGATACCTGAAGGAGGACTATATCACCAACACCAAACTCAAGAGGCGGAAACCTATGATCCATGTAGGAATTCTTCCTAATCTGCATTACCCGAAGCCTATACCATATAAGTCTGACCTGGTCCATTGTATCACAAAGCCAATTAGAACACCAGGGCCAAACCTCTCCACTATAAAACCAACAAATGGCAATATGAACCTCCTTTAATACAAAGCCTCAAAAGGAGCCATCTGAATACTAGATTTGTAGATTTTATTATACAAAAACAAATGTATGTCCCAACTACCTCTAATATCAAAGAAATAGGCCTACAACATATCCTGAAGCACCTAAATAGTCCTCTCAGAATGTCCATCATTTTGTGGGTGAAACATTGTACTCAAATCAATCTCAGTACCCAACTCCCTCTAAATTGTCTTCCAGAACATTGAGGTAAACTACATGCCTCGATCACATATAATGGAAATGGGCACTTCAAGAAGACTAACCACCTCATGAACATATAAATAAAATAATCTCCCCGCACCACAAGTCGAGTACATTGGGAGGAATTGAACTGATTTGTTCGATCGATCCATAATAATCCAAATAAAATCATGGCCCCTAAAGTATGGGTGAGGCTTAGAACAAAGTCTGTAGTGATCTGCTCCCACTTTTGCTAAGGAAAAAGGAGTCTCTATATCTCACTGATCAATCTCCAATGCTCAAAGTTTACCTATTGATAGTTCAAACATTGAGACAGAAATAATGTTATAGATTTCCTAATACCCCACCACTAATAATGCTACCTTAAGTCGCAGTACAACCACTTGATACCTGGGTAAATAGAATACCCAGAGCAACGAGCATCACATAATAGGGTTCAGATCAAGTTAGCAACTCTCAAAATGTCTATCCGGCCATGAACCCACAACACACCATTGGAATTTATCATAGCCCAACTGAAATTACCCTGCAGAACTCTCTCTCTCATCTAAACCAATGGGGGATCCTTATATGAAAGCTATTGATTCTTGAAAAATAAAGACAATTTGGACTCAATATGGGAAACAACCCTCTCTAGCACTAAAATATCCAACCTAACCAACATGCTGGCCAACAACCAAATGTCTTGAGCCAATGGCCTCTTATAAATGGTAACAGAAGATAAGCTACCCATACTCACCACCTTCCAACTCAAGGCATCAACAACCACATTAGCCTTGCCTAATTATAAAAAATTCTCAAATCGTAGTCCTACAGGAGCTTAACCCACCTCCTCTTTCTGAAGTTAAGTTCCTTCTGAATTATAATATATTGGAAACTATGGTAGTCAGTGCAAATATCTCAATGGACCCCATACAGATAGTGCCTCCAGTTCTTAAGAGAAGAAACTACCACCGCCAACTCTAAGTCATGGTGGATTAGTTGCACTCTAGATCCTTTATATGCCTCGATGCATAAATATGACATGGCCCTATTGTATTAGAACACAACCCAATCCAACACCTAAAGAATCACAATATACTGTATATAATTGACCCTCAACTAGAAAGACAGAACTAGAGTGGTAGTCAACAACTCCTTCAGCTTCAAAAAGTTAGACTTGCATTTAGTTGATAACTGGAAAGGAATATCCTTTTGTGTCAATCTAGTCAATAATTCTGCAATAGAAGTAAAACGCTAAACAAATCAATGATAATGCCTATCCATCCCAAGAAAACTATAGATCTATGTGATAGAGATAGGTCGAGGTCGATCACATACGAGGGGCACCTTACATAGATCAACACTAATGCTGGCAACACCACATGGACTAGTAATTAAATGGAGTCTAAAAAACTCATAGATCTTCTCAATCCTTAAAGTCTACAACATAACCCTCTGGTGCTCCTAGTTCTCTATCTGACTCCCCGAGTAAACCAATATGTCATCTATAAAAAACATAAAAAAAGTCTAAATATGAACTGAACACACTGGTAATCAAGTTTATAAAGGTTGTAAGGGAATTAGTTAGCGCAAAAAAATCACCAAGAACTTATAATGCCTATATCTCGTCCGGAAAGTTTTCTTCTAGATATCCTCAGCCTGAATCCTCAACTGATGGTAGCTAGACCTCAAATTGACCTTAGAGAACTCGTAGCTCCCTAAAGTTGATCAAATAAATCATTAATATGTGGTAAATGATACTTATTATTAATTGTTACCTTGTTCAGCTGCCTATAATAAATACACATCCACAAAGAAGTGTCCTTATTCTTCATACAATACAGTAGGAACCCCACGATGACATACTAGGACGAATGAAACTTTGATCAATAAAATTAAGCTACTAAACACTCAACTCTCAAAGCTCAACTGGGTCCATGTGGTATGAAGAAATAGAAATGGGTCTGGTTCCCACCTCAAGCTCGATAGCAAAGTTTATATCATTCTCGGGTGGAAGGTTAGGAAAATTGGTAGGGAAAATATCATCAAACTTGCCAACTACCAACACAGACTCAACGGAGGAAGACACAATGCTGAAATCTCTAACATGGGCAAAACAAGCACAAAAACCTCAAAAAATAGGTCTATAGAGACAAATAGTAACAAATAACCCAAACTAAAGAATGATTAGTGGGACAGCACCATAATACTGAGGGTACACTGGGAACAGACAAGGTCATAATATTGTCATAACAATCCAAGACCGCACGCTAGGGAGATAATTAGCTCATGCCAAAGATCACATCAAAATCTAACATATCAATCTCAATAAAGATATCTTGAGCGTCGTGACCTAAAATAGTCACCAGACACAACCTAATATACATGATCCACAACTAGGGTTGCGCCCATCGGGTAGTTACACTCAAGGGTATAGGTAATCGCTTAAAAGAAATACTTAATCGAGAAGCAAAGTAAACAAATGCATATGATAAGGTGGAACCCGAATAAAATAAAGTAAATATGGAGTAATCAAGAATAAACAATATAGCGGTTAAAACTACATCTAAGGCCTCAACCTCAGCCCTTTCCATAATAGCATAAAGATGATGCTAGACTCTACCCTATTGGGGATAAAAACCTCAACCTCTAGCCCTTTCTCCTCGGCCCACTCCCCTAGCTCCCCGTGCTGATAGAATCCCACCTCTAACTGGTGACACTTCCTAAAGTGGATGGTCTGGCACAGATGCATCTTGAGTAGCCCTGCATTGAGGAAACTCCTGAGAAAATTAGCCCATATTACCACTCATTTCCACCCTCTACAACACAATCTCTAAGAACCCTGAGGAAATATTTACCCTTCCCTCCAAACTCAAAACAACTATCCCAAACCAAAAACTAGGCCCCTAAAAAGTTGGCTACTCGACCCACTACTGGAATTCTGAAGGGGGGACTAATAATGTTGGTTAGTCTTGAAGCCTTAGCTAAAATCATGGCCCTGTGGATTTGGACCTGAAAAACAACCCTGATTGCACTGCCAATTCTCGCCGCCCCATTGAGCCTGGCAAGCTAAAGCCTCCATGTTGCCAGCATGGTTTGCTAAATCTAGCAATGATCTCTGAAACATTAACAAGCACTAAACCTGATTCCATAGGTACAACCTCAGACCATACACAAAGCGATGAATCCACTCCACTTCAATACATAGTAAATCACTGGCGTTCCTGGACAGAATAATAAAGCAGGCTCGTACTTAGAAACAGTCATGGTACCCTTATGCCAACCTATAAAATGATCCCT
>JBDJHY010290448.1:0-10076 GCA_039654485.1 Withania somnifera | reverse complement strand
GTGTATGATGATACTTCTGATGTTGGTATGGGTTGTGTCTGATGCAGCAAGGTCAAGTGATTGCATGTACATCGAGCCTGATGAAGGATCACGAATGCAACTACCCTAGTCATGACTTGAAGTTGGTGGCGGTAGTGTTTGCACTCAAGATTTTGAGGCATTACTTATACAGGGTTCAATGTGAGATCTTTACTAACCATCGTCGTCTTCAGTATATTATGAGCTAGAGGGAGTTAAAATCTAGGAAGCAGGGGTGGATTGAGTTGCTAAAGGACTATGATATTACCATTCTCTATCATCTAGGAAAGGTAAACATTATGCCTGATTCCTTGAGGCAAAAGGTTATAGGTAGGTACTAGTAACCTTGTTAATTTTGAAGAGGCTATTGGTGGTAGAGTCCAGTTGTTGGTTAGTCGTTTTGTGATATTGGACCTATCAGAATCCAGGAGAATTTTATCCTATTTTGAGGCTAAATCATCTTTGTAAGATATGATTCACCACCGACAATTCGAGGATCCGTACTTGACTTCTCTTAGTGATCAGGTGTTAGCGAGGAGGCTAGAAGGGTATATATTAATTCAAGTAGGGTTCTTCGGTATGATGGTCTCATGTGTGTTCCACAAGTTGCTGACTTGGTACAGTTGATCTTGTGTGAGGCCCATATCTCTATGTATTCTATTCATTCAGAGGCAACTAATATGTACCGTGACTTTCGATCTATGTATTGGTGGAATGGGAAGAAGAGGCATATTGCTGAGTATTTTTCTAACTTTTTGAACTGCCAGTATGAAAGTGTGAGCATAGATGACCAGGTGGTTTGATGCAGAGACTTTGTATTCCGAATTAAAAGTGGAAGCGTGTGACTATGGATTTCATTTAGTGCTTGCCTTGGAGTAGCAGAGGTCATGACACTATTGTTTCATTGTAGACAGATTGACTAAATCAGTTCACTTTATTCCCACTCACTCTTCTTATAATACTGAGCGTCTGGATCAAATCTATATTTGTGAGGTGGTTCGATTACATGGTGCTTCTATATCTATCATTTCTAACAGAAACAGCCAGTTCAATTTGCAGTTTTTGAGATCTGTTCAACGAATTTGGGCACTGAGGTCTAGTTGAGCATAGTATTTCATTCGCAGATTGACGGCCAGTCTGAGCGGACTATTCAGGTATTGAAGGATATGTTGAGGGGCTATGTGTTGAATTTTAAGGGTGGTTGGGATTATCATCTTTCTTTAGCTAAGTTTTCTTATAATAATGGCTACCACTCTATCATCGAGATTACACCATTTGAGACATTGTATGGTAGTCGATGTAGATGCCTATTGATTGGTTTGATAGCTTTGAGGCCAGGGTCCAATTTTATCCTATTTTATTCTCTTGATCAGGTTTGACTGATTTAGAATTAATGTGAGAAACACATAGTAGGAACAAGAGTTACATTGACCGTAGGCTTCGGGCCTAGAGTTTGGAATTGGTGACAGAGTCTTTCTAAGGGTGTCTTCTATGCGCGGTGTGATGAGGTTCAGTAGGTGAGGAAAGCTTAGTCCTAGGTATCTTGGACCATTTGATATTTTTGAGAGAGTTGTTGATGTTGTCTGCCGCTTTGCTTTGACTCCTATTTTTACATCCATTCATCTATTTTTTATCTTTCAATGTTGTGGCAGTATATTCCGGATGAGTCTCATGTTATTTGAGAGGATTTAGTGCAGTTGGATTAGAATCTTCTTTCGTAGAAGAGCTTGTTGCAAGTTGGATAAGGATTTTAGTAAGTTGAGATCTAGGGAGAATCTAGTAGTTAGGGTGTAGTGGAACCACCGTTCTATCGAGGAGGTTACTCGGGAGATTGATAGTGAGATGCGAAAGTATTAACTACAACTGTTTGAGATATCACGTACTTTCTCTCCTTATTTATTTCCTTCTTTTACTTGACTTTCAAGGACAAGAGTCCTTTTAGTAGTGGATGTTGTTATTATCCGTACGGTCATTTATGAGAATTATAAGACATTTTTCATTCTAGAGCTTTTGAGTAGTTTCCTAAGTCATTTATGAATTGATGGGACCGATAGTATGGCTCCCAAGTGGCTCAGTTGAGATTTATTTAAAATTTTCCTTTTTAGACTGTCAAACTAAGTACTCATTGACTAAAGTCAATTTTCTTTCAAGAGGATCTCAAAATTTAATTTTGACAATTTGGTTAGCTCCAAAATGCTAAACAAATCTAGGTGGACCTTATGTTCGTGTTTCAGGGTTTTTGTTTTGAATTTGCGTTAAATTTTAGTTTTTAAGTTCATTTAAGGCTTAATTTGGAGCTTGGGTGGTCTTTATATTTTCAGAGTTTCGAGATGGAATCTAGGTTAGTAGGAGGTTTGGTGCATTTGTTGGAGTGCCTGGTGTCATTTGGAGTACAATGGTGGATTAGTGCAAATTTAGTATTTCTTGGTTTCAGAGGTTATTTTGCTCAAACTACCTCAGTTGGTCCGTTTTTGATTTTATTGAGTCTGGAACGTCGTTTCCATACTCTTTACAAATTGGGTTTATTGAAATTTGACTTAGTATGCTCATTCTAGACCTTCGAAGTTTATGAATTCAGCTATTTTAAAGTTGTAGGCACAGACCGCCCCAATAAGGCCTAGGGTAACACCTACAAGGTCGCCACAATGGCTTGAGTTTCTCCCTTGCGCCTTTACCCTACCTGTCATTTTTTGCCTCAGCAACCTTTGCCCAAGCAAAAACATTTCTCCCCTGCGACAATCACCCTAGCGAGCTTAGGTTCGTCATAGCAAGGGAAGTTTTGGGACGCACGGTTGCCCAGCAACCCCACTTTCCACCCCAGAAGAAATTGCAGAAACTATAAATAACTGCAGACCCTTCAGTTCATTCTTTTCACAAAGTTTATTTCAGTTTTTTCTCAAAAATTCTATGGTGATTCTTTGTGGAAAGTTTATCAAGTGTTGTCGGAAAAGTGCCCAAAGGTTTCTCTCTTATTTCCCCACTTTTGGTAAGTTTCCTTCCATATTAATTTCTTAAAATTGAGTTTCCTCCATTGATGACAAAGCTAAGAAAAACTCAGGATCTCTCATTATATCTAATTTAATGAATTAATCCTCATTCATTGAGGTATTCTACCTTGTCATAAGTTTTACTTCGTTGAATTCCTCATTTAATTATATAAAACATGTATGTTTGCCCCGTTTCAATCAAATTTTTCTTAGGCTTATTTAAATCCCTTCTGTTGCCTGAAATGTACTATTTTTTTAGAATGAGTTCCTGGTGTTGTTAAAGACCCGGTGGTATAGTTTTTTTTCGATTCCATCAAGTGGGGCCTCCGAGCCCATATTAGGCCCAATCATAGGACCTATCTAGAACTTAGAATAAATTACATCGTTAGACTCGTATTGACCCCTATTTTCTTATTAAATGAGTTTCAATGTTGTTAGAGATCATTTGATATCAGTTGGAGAAATAATTGGGTCTGCAGCGCACTAACTTAGAACAAATTACATCGTTAGACTCATACTGACCCGTGTATTCTTATTAAATCAGTTTCAAAGTGGTTGGAGATCATTTAATTTCAGTTGGAGTAATATTAGGGTCTACAGTGCATTATTCATCGGACAACTATTAGGCTCCATTAGGCTATCTCTGGGTACATAGCTTTCATGATTATACTAAATAGCACCCGTGTGCTGGGTTTTCTAAGTTGATGTCATGTACTTGGAACTTTTCTTCATTCGATTCCCCATTTGTTCAATATGTTGTCGCACCATGCCAGTGACTTAGATTAGCCTTACGATGGCTTTAAGACGACTCTGGAAGTAGTAGAATAATTTGGTTTTGGGTTTTTTCCCTTGGTTTTGGGATGTTTTTTATGTTTCTAGTTGTAGCTTAGATGCGGCTGTGCAACGCATAGGTTGTCTATGTATACTATGTGTTGTGCAATCATTCTATGAGAGGTTGAGCCACATGCTTCTTATTGAGAGTGCATTGGGGCTAGGACCCATTTCACAACTTGATTTTGATGTCGTGAGGATAGATACTAATAATAAGGACAATGATGGATAATGGCATAACATATGATAACTTGGAATATTTTGATAATAATATAAGTTAAAGAATCTTTAATGTGTTAGACTCGGCAATGTATCGAGCACCCGATATCACTATTTTCACTTTATTTAGTCTAGGCTTCACGGCTTGGTACCCGAAAATATCATTTTATTAATTATTGCTAGAACTTGGGTCCGACTATGTTCGGCAGTGAGTACAGCCTCTAGCACTTGAGTCAATCATCATGCGACAATGAGTACAACTTTTTGACCTTATTATACCTATTTGTTTAGAGACCTCCATGATTCCTGTTCAATTGAGGATGGTGCTACCACAATATTAAGACGTTGAATGTCATGACTTTTTGAGATTACGGTTTACTAAAACTATTGATATGAGGCATGGAATGCCATATTTTAATACCCTTTTAGGCTCTATAGTTTTGGATGTGATGTTATGACGACATTAAGATTGTACGTGGTGGGAGTACCTCTATAGACCTTGTCTCTGGACTATGGAAACATGGAGGAAGGGTATAGGTCGGAGCAGCGATATATGAGAACTAGGGCTATCCTTCTATGGATTGTTCCTACTAGGCCTATGGGCAACAGAGGAGAAACATACACAGGACTGGTCAATTCACTGTGTGTATTTACGTTTTGGTAGTAGTTTTCTTCAATGTGCCCCTAGTCATATGGGATGCCTTTGGGTGAGCAAGCTTTTTGTGTATGTTGCCATTCTTATGCAGTATTGTTAGTGTTAATTTACTTTATGCATTTATTGCTTAATCGTCATGACTTTTTATATGTCAGACTGTCTTGCTATGTGGGATATTTGTGCGAGGTATCATTTGATTATTTGGTCCTTTCCTTACCTTGAGGTTACTGGTATACCGTTCGTTTTCTCTTTATGTCTTCTATTTGATTCTGTTTTATTTATGAATAATTACAAGGATTCCCGGTACGTCCTTCGGTCTTTCCTTAGATCCTATTATGTGATTTATCTAGGGATGATTGGTTCTACTTGTTCTTGAATCTTATCTGAGTAGCTAGCTTCCATGATGTAGTAATTTCTTCTATGACCCCAAGTTATTGTATTCTGTTATTTACTACTTTTATTATTGTTATATTCCTAGTGGGCTCTCAAAGTCTACTGGGTACAAATGCTTCGCGACTTGTACTCATACTACACTTGTTCCCCTGATGCAAATTCGAGTACTAGTGGACAATGTTTATTATGGATTTTCCATTCATTCTGATGGCTACCTACTTGGGGGATTCAAGGTGAGTTTGTCATCCAGCTATTCCTGCTTCTGTTTAGATTTGGATTGGTCTCCTTGTATATTTGGAGATACATTACTAATAGACTTTTTATTTTATGTTATGTTCTTAGAAGTTCTGTTCTGTTACATTGATAGTGGGTTTTGGGAATTTTTTCACTCATTGTAATTCGGCTACACTGAAGTATTTTTCCCTTCCTTTAGAGTTTGCTTATTTTAATAGTTCTTTCCGTTATTGATGTAGTAGCCCTGTAATTCAACTTCGGGCTACAGAATTGGTTCTCCTACTGGTGGGATAGTAGGTAGAATCATGATCTTAGAAATCAGGCCGTATAAATACTTATGTCAACAAACAATGTACTAAACCCACACATGATATTTGTTAAAAAACATAAGAAATTCCAAAAGTATATGAAATACTTATCAATCTTACAATCAAATGAAATTTATTTTTGATGAAAAACAATACTTTAATGTTCTTTTATAGTTAAATTCCATAATCAAAGTGTTGGTCATGTTTTCTTAAAATAATTATATATTGTAATATCGAAACACGCACAATGCATGTTCACTAAAATAGTGTGTTTACAAAGAACCATCATAAGGAAATTCAAAAGCCAAATTATAAGAAAACTAATGAAAGGAAAAAAACCCTAAGTATGGAGTTCTTGCTCTCTCCTTTGTACTCCAAATCGTTTTTGATCCAAGTTGAATTAACTAGTAAGTAGTTACTCCTTTCATAGATCAGAAAATACGTCGAATACATCCCCCATATACATTTTATTATATTACAAACTAGTCCCTAACTTTACAAACCAGTTCACTCATATTTTGAACCCTTAAAATACCATGTGCGGCGCGACAGAGAACTGGTGGATTTACGACCGCATCACAGGGATTATATGTTAACTTAAAGGCCACAAAGAAACACCTATAGTGGAGATAAATAGAATCAGGTTTCCATAACAACCGTGATGCATGGGAAACTTTATCACTTATTGTTAGTTATGCTAGCTTAAGTAGGGCAAAACCATCTTCTTTCCAAACTTGTTGGTGATAGTTATTGCGTTAAATCTTTATTGAAAACATCTCTATTGGTTCCTTTTTCAACTTGGCTATAATAACATTGCAAAAAATCTTCAAAACCATTCCAAAAGCCCACCATTTATCCTTTACAAAGCTTTTAATTAGCTCATAGAACAACTGAACATAAGTGAATCTAAGATTCTTGTATCAAGTCTTCCTTGTGAATTTTCTTACTATTAAGCTTGTATATTGATCCCATCTCTTGATAGACATGTACAAGGCTCAAAATTTACACCAAAACCATATTAATTCCTCCTGTTTCAATCCTCACAAGCATTCTTTTATAGCCCCAAAGATAGCCTCTCACATGCTCACTAGCCTTAACTAGTCTCACTTGTGACATTTTTCTCCTTCTTTCCTTCACCAATTAACTTGAGATCAATCCAGTTTAACCTGAAAATCAGTACCAAAAGCATCATGCAAAAGATAATACAAACCATTAGGCCATTCAACACAAAAATCTCAAAGGAAACACACTAAAACATGCCTAGAATCGCCAATTTAAATTACTGATCTTGTGTAAACTTATTTTCTTATTTTTACACTTGTTTTGGAAAAAATGAAACATAAACATTATAATATTTCACACAGCACTTATCTACTCCAACATTAAAAATTACCCTCACTAATAAAACAAGTTCTTCTTAAAGCAAGGCTAAAAGGTAGGTAGAATAAGGTAAACAACTATATACTGCTACCAATAATCAAGACCACAAACTTAAGTTTTGTTCTTCCTCGAACAACTCTTTACTAATATATACATCATGAAAGACTCTAAGATCACTAATTGTAACTATATACTCAATATAGAACTAACATAACTATAATAGGTGACAACTATATAATAAGCATGATGCATAATCACTGAAAAACACATGAACACTACATTGAAACATCCTACCCTCAAGAATTGAATCTTCAAATTAGCAAAATCATGAATATTTACTCAATCAATACATCAAATAGATCACTTATATTTTATTAAACATGTGTCCTCATGAAAAGAGAGTTACCCAATTCACTCATACATACATTTTAGCACAAAATTGTGTATAAGAATCAAGTTTCGCTTACTCTAAACAAAGAATTCACATGTGAAAAATGGTGACCAATAGGCTTTGTCTTAGTGTAATACACTACTAATTTAAGAATCCACAAGATCAAGATCAATTAGGGCTTTTAGAGGTTGTAGGGTAGGGATGGGTAGGAACTATTTTGTCCAATAATATGACTACATTCCCAAGTGATTTGATACATTACTTTTTCATTAAGAACTTTCTTCAAAAACATATCTTACACCACTTTTATCACCCTTAACTTTCTTTGTTTTTTACTCTATCTTTATGTAAATTCACATATCATATTAAGGATTAATTCTCAATGAACAAAATGATGCATTATTCGTGAATATTATCTTTTTCTTACGCACACGCCCCAAACACATAAATCTTACACCTATAACTATACTTTGAGGAAACTCAATTCACTCATTCTTTTCCTACATTCACTCCATTTTCACTTTAATTTTTAAATTAAAGCACATATAAGTTTTGGATCAAATTCAAGGTATATGAAAAAAAATTAAAAGGCTACATATGAGGATACCAAAGAATAGGCAAAAGGCACAAAAAGGATAACTAGGATAATACATCAAAGGTAGATAAATTAAGGAATAAAACAAGGATATCAAAGAAGTCTTATATCATCTCTTAAACTTTACTTTCCCTATTTCTCCTTTCAAACATACCAAACAATTTGTTTACATCATTATGCAACATAAAATACACTAAAACCTCACACACACGACAAATGATCAACTTATTATTATAGACTTTCAACCAAGCAATTGCAAGAATTCTGAGTTAATTTTAAACATACAAGAGTAACATAAATGATTCTAGATGTCTCAAAAGTAGTCACTCAAACTAAATTTTCAGCATTATTTTCAATTCGAAACAACTTGCACTAATGAGTCAATCATAGTGTAACAAAAGACTTACTCATCAATTAGTGAAAGGGTCAAATTTTATTAATGTTGATGAGTAATTTTCTATCACGACCCAAAATTCAGATAATGATGGCGTCTACCACCCCCTGGTAGAAAAACCTAATCCCTCGGCCTGGAGAAAAAAGAAATGGGCCAATAACAAGTAGCCAACGGAAGATAAAATAATACGAGGTAGAATGAAAGAAATATATACAACACTTCCCAGGACTGGTGGCTGTGATAAAATTAAGTTATATACATCAAAGTGTCCAAAAGATAATCTATAAAACTTCTCCAACATGAGGTAAATACAAGACCGGTCTTTCTTGAATAGGATAAGCTAGAAATCCAACATAGTTGGAGAACAGGCTCAGCCCGAACGCTGGACCTTACCTTGATCTCCAAAACCAAATTCTCCTCTAACCAGCACGATTATGTCTTCTACATCTCGTACTAGTATCTGCACCATAGAAATGGTACAAAAGTGTAGTATGAGTACAAAAACACAAGGTACACAGTAGGCATCATTGGCCGATCGAGCTCAAATCAAATACAAGTAAAAATAGTGATTAAGTAAATCAGGTCAGAATAAAAGCAAGTAAAACAGTAATGAAAGTTAATATATAACAACACGTAAATCAACTAAAATAACGAACACTTGGAACAAGCCCATGAAGCATACCCGGTATCATGCTCAATTCAATAGATAAATAGAACGGGTAAGAAAAAGGGCAAGCGGGAATATAAAAAGAAAGGAGCATAATAAATAAAAAAAATCCAAAGGTTCCCCATCCCACAAGTGGATACATCCAACCCAAAAAAACTCGCCATGACTCCCTCTTAAACCCAGAGAGCACAAACACGTAAGAATGAATGCATAAAAGCACTAGAAAGTAAATTTGAGCAGTGCCACCAAAGGATCCACGCCTCGGAGGTTGCTCCACCTCAATACCAACAAAGGGGTACGCACCCCAGAGCCTGCTCCACCTCAATACCAACAAAGGGGTCCACACCTCAGAGGTCGCTCCACCTCAATAATAGTATGTAGTCGCAACATAGCAAGGCCAGGACAGGAACAATACCGTGGGTCTCTGCTCTATTAGTGCTAACACAACCACTCTGAGTAACCAATAACATCTGTGATAGTTGAAAAGATCTTTTTCCCTTTATCTTTGAACATGGCGATATACCACATGTTGGTCGTAGCATACATATAGGTATAAGTAAGAAAATCTCCAATTCCAATAGTTATAAGCAGAAACAACTTCAGACTTTAATTATTTATCTTGCAACTATAAAGCTAAAACAAACCCGGGAAAAGTCCGTGCTCAATTACCAGATCACGATGTATAATGGATAAGCAGGTCAACTAAAGCAAATAAGAAACACACTCTATAAAGGTCAAAAGCCACCAGTTAAGTGCATAACTCTCCCAAGCAACTGCCGAGTATCCCCGTATTAGTAATATAACCACATTTTCACTCTCGAAAGATCGGGCACACTAAAAAAAGCCTATAGCTAACAACAATCTCCCGTACGGTCCTGGAAAGGTAAGCAAGCAAAAATAAATCTAAGGAAAGTTGGTCAGCTACTAATCCATCCCACCGACTGGCTAGAACAAACTGGCAATCAATAAGAACCCAGAATATATATAAGGGAAACCTAGCCTAC
>JBDJHY010290437.1:0-10076 GCA_039654485.1 Withania somnifera | reverse complement strand
CCTAAAATAATATGTAGCCTCCCCCGAATTATTGTACAAAATAGGATATTTATAAATGTAGGAAATAACCCTAAATAAAATAACCAAGTCCAAAAAGGACTTGGAAACCAATAATTGCCAAGGAAATATCGGCGCCCAGCATTTCCAATTGCAATTATAATTTAATTGACTATTATATTATTATATTCTCATTGAATATAATATTAATTTTATTCCATTAAGCTGCCTGCTTTAAATTCCTTTTGTAATCTCTCATATTTAATTCGTTTGAGCTCCAAACTTCTTCCTTTCACATCAAATAATTCCTCCACCATAATATACCATATTAGCACAATATAAAATATTTATTACTCAAGAAAAAAAATAAGAATATTAAGATATGAGGAAAATAATGGCTAAATATGTACTACTTTGACCTCAGATCAGGAATGGAGGTCTAATTAGAAGAGCAAGATGTATTTGGGTTTCTACTATATCTTAAAACCCTCTAAGACTGATACTGCTGAGAAGACCTCTGGAGTACCCTCGTGAGAACCTCACCCTGAATAATCATTTTCTAAAGCCTAATAGTTGTCTAAAATCTAATATGACAAGGTAGGTGGAAACCCCTCATGAAAGAACCTCTACCTTAGGATTAAGTGACAAAAAACTAACTAGATGAGTGGGGTCTATTTCTTACCTCCCTGAACCCCCTCTCTCTATATATTTACTACCTACTAAAATGATGATAACTATTTAGTAGCTCAAAACACAACAACACGAAGGGTATAAGTCAATCCGCGCATAAACCTGCAAACTCTCTCACCTGGATCTAAGAGAAGTGACCTGAAAGAAGTGATCTAGCATATCTAGACAAGGTACATTAATAAGTCTCATATTCAGTTACCATCATATCTCCCTGAACCAAATTTTCAAATTTCAGTCTACTCTCCTCCCTCACACTCCAAGGGACTTACCTATCTTAAAAGTCCTAGGAAAACTCCTCCCAAGTAAATGGAGAAGATCAACAATTCTATCACTCAACTAAGAATTCCACCACTAACAAGATGAACCATACAAATGCAAAGTAGTACAAAGTAACCTGTGTGAGTCTACTAACCTCACACTCTCAAGTAGCTTAAAAATTAAATAGGAACTCATAGGCCTCATCATCCCTTACACCATGAAACTAAAGTTGATCTATCTTTCTAAACTTCTCATAGCTACACCACGTCATCATATAGTGTAGTTCCAATCACTTTAAGGGTTCCAATACTCGGTAATAGTATCCCATTATCTCTATGAACCACTGGTGGATGACCCACCAGGACCTGATGTTGCTCTGGGGTCTGAGCCCCTATTTTATCCTACAAACCCTGGAAGGTTCTAGTTTCACCCACACCTGGTACTAAACTCTTAAAACCCACAAAAATATATCCATAAGTATTGGTACAACAGTAATCTTCGAGGGTACCTTCACCTTATGAATATGAACCTCAGGATCTAAAGAGGTTGCTCTGTCTTATGCCCTTACTGGTGCATCACCGTAGGCTCTACCTCGGCCCTATCCTTGGGCTCATCCCCAAAAATTACCTTTGGCAAGTGTCTCATTAAATGTAGCAGGTATAGCCTTATCTATAGTAGCAGATCTGGTCCTCACCATCTGTCATAGAATAAACCACGTCTCAATACCCAAGCGAACAATCAACATTAGAAAATATGAAAGAATTAAGGTAACATTTTCTAAAAGTCTTGTAGCCTTTCGATGATAAGAAACTAACTTTTCTATACCAATATGCGAGACTCTACTAAACTATGGCTTGTACACAATGATCCCTATGAACTTAGTTCTATAATACCAATTTTTCAAGACCCAAAATTCAAGTCGTGGTGGCACCTATCCTAATCTACCTAGACAGGTAACCTAATACAACACTACAATGGTAAATACGAAAAATAAATAGAGTCATAGAGAAGAAGAGAAGGTACAATAATAAAATCCAACGTAATAAACCATCCCAAAATCTGGAGTCACTATGTACAAACCTCTAATACAACATCTGATAAAAATAATACAAGTCTCATTCCCTACATCCTCAATTAGATAAAAGACATAAATGTAAAGGAGAATATGCTATTTGTTTGATGACAAAACAGCTACCTCAAATACTCCAAAACTCAAGCCACAGACTCTGATATAGGAAAGCAAATCAAATAGCACCAGGCTCCACATCAAGGGTTAGTACCAATAATTAAATGGGCACTCATCATGTGTCACTAACTAGCTTTAAGACAAAGTGGTGACGAGTACCAACTACCTGACACACCAACCACAATCCTCCCATAACATCAACCCTGCAAATAGGTGACAAACCAGTAATGTATGATAATAAATTCAGATATAGGGCAAAGGGAGATGTCAACAATAAATCATATAATCAGAATAATCCATAGAAGCTGAACATAGATCCACTAAAGGTATAAAATAAAAACACCAATATCAAGTCATAGAAAGCTCATGATACTTTCACATTAAATATCAACCTATCCATCTCACCTCATTATCAACAAGGAATTTCTTTGGATCACTCATCATATTAAGGGGTTTTTTCCATGTCAATTTCATGAGAATATCATTAATATCACCTCATAGAGACTATAAAAAGTCCAATAATATCATTAAATCGGTCATCCTAAGATCATAATATCATCCAACAAAAAGTAAGTGCGAAACTTTAATATCATCATCAAGTGAATATAACAAGTATCCTATATCATATATGATCGCAGAATATAAAATTATCCATGAAAACAAATCAATGTATGTGTAATATAGTGAATGCAATGCAATGCCATGTAACATGATATGTATCCATCTCACCGTGCATACCTACTACTAATTCGATATAGTTAGGACCTATAGGGACTAGTTAAGTCATATACCTCCCATCACCTCAAGCCTCAGCAAGTAAGATTAGGATAATACACCTGTCACCTCGAGTCTGGGCTAATAATACCTCATACTTGTCACCTCAAGTCTCATCACTGGAAAGGAACATGTCACCCCAAGATTAAGCTGGCAAGACTGTGCTAATAATAACTCAGACCCTTCTTCTTAAGTCTCAGTTGTTAAGACTAGGATAAGGAACTCATCACCTCGAGCTTGAGCTGACAAGATTGGGCTAGCAAAATCTCATAACCATATCATATCCATCTCAAATCTAATCCGGTGTCATAATATCCAAGCCCAGTTCATAGTACAGTATCCAACATTATAATAATTAGTGGGACAACAAAATATATTATGAATGTAGAGATATGATGATACGGAGAAAATCAAAGGGCCTCTCATGGTCATCACTACAGGTAAAGTATCAAATAAGCTTTACACAGGAATATCAATAGGTAATGTACACACCAAGGCCTCTCATGGGCATATCATCAAATGGGATATCATAGCAAGTAAACTAAATCTACACATGGGCTAATATCAAATTAGGAGGAATAAGTGCATATAGCCATATTTGGGTATCTCAAGGCCATATAATCATGTTAACTTAATAGAGAAATAAAATAATTAATAAATATTTTTATTTCTTTATTATAATCCTTCATGCTCGAATCTAGTGCTTGAGTGAATACTCTTTACTTTACCCACACAGACACCCCCAAATATTTCACATTACTCCTAATTAGAAGAAATCAACATACAAGCACCTAGGATACTTAAGAGAATAAAGAACCTCTACTTTCATAATATGAAGAAAATAAATAAATCTTGGGCCTTTCCTTTGTGTAGTGCCTCTAAATCCACAAAATCTAGTCATAAAATGGATTATCCATAAAAAATCACAAAGAAAAATAGACATATTAATACACTTTAAACCAGGTCCAAAAATCACCTAAAAAGTCAAGTTCAAAAACTCAATCCACAATTAAAAATTTTCATGAAATTCAAATACCCATAATTTAGAGAGTTCAAAAATCAAGTTTTATCATAAATTAAGATCAATTTGGTAATCAAAATTCTAATTTATCAATTAATATCTTGGGTTCAAAACTCCAAAGTTGAACCTTACCAAAATTGAGAAACAAAGATGAAATTATGCTTATAAACCCAGAAATAATATGAATTTGGATGAAAAATCTTACTAAAAGCTTCAGTTTTTTAAAACATAATCTCCAAGTCTTTTCCCATAGAGAGAAACCTTCAAAAGATATTTGTATAGGGTTTTGGGTTTTCGAACATGGGATAAAATAACTTTAAAGACTCATATATAAGTATTAAACCACTTAAAAAGACTATATTATCCCTACTAAAACATAAAAAAAAAATCTTAGATACATATGTACGAGTAGGCCCACAGCCCATACCATACTGCCACAACTTGTGGTGATGCACCACGGCTCGTGGTGATGTCTCACGCCACCTAACAACACTTTATGAAATAAAGCTCTACATTTTAAAATTCATTTGGAACCCCGTATAAATAAACCATATTAAATTTTGAGTGTAAAAAATATTTTGAGCCAATAGAATCATCAAACCATGGATCCGAGGCCTTTTTGGCCCAATATTCATTAAGGTCTAAAATAAGGTTCAAAATTACATTATCCCGTCTAATCCTTTATACTCTAAATGGAAACACCAAAATCAACACCGATGATCATATTGGAATTAAAATATTCTCCCAAATCTAATGGAATCAACGGATTTCAAATTCTAGCATTCGGTCATCAAACATTGACCAACGTCAAACTTTGTCCTTAAAATTAATTTTATCTCATTTAACGGGCTAAATCACCATGAAAATACTAACATTAAAAAACGAAGGTCCTCCTAGACCAAATTTCATATTCGAAGCAGGTGAAACTAATGGAATTTCATTTTGAGACTCAAAACACCAAATGTTGCGAAAGTCAACTATTTCAACTTAGAGGCTTCCAAAAATCCTCAAAATTCTCAAAATCAAACACATTTACAGATTAAATATGACTCGACATAACTACCAAAAAGAGTAAAATAATAATTTTAAGAAATTTCAAAAATGACCTTTAGGGTCATTATATCAATTGACATGTTATATGAGATTGAGTCATTTCACCCTAATCTGATCTTATTATTAATGATATAAGTGAACTTGTCGAGGTGATCATTTTGGTTATACATGTGTTATCTTATTTGGTATTTGATTGAAAGTTATTTGTTCAAGTAATGGTTTATTTGGCTCATTTGTATATTTGCTATTTGAATATTTTCTAGGCTAGGCTAGATTATCATTTGTATGCAGGTATTGTAGTATCTGGGGGTTTGGTTAAGTCTGGAGTTTCATCATCACTTTATTTTAGGGTCATTCAAAAATACTATTGAGTACACATGGATTTTCTACTCATTCTTGCTTTTCTGCACATTTTGGTGCAGGTTCAAGGCTGAGCTCTTCCTGACATGCTTCATCAACAGAGTTTGAGGCTTTTTGAAGTTTACAGAGGCAGTTACTTATTTATGTTGTAGTAGTTTAGTATATATTTACTTTGAGTCCTTCTTTCGGTTTCAAATTGTTCCATTGTAATTTTGTATTTGAACTTAGAGGTTTGTATTAGTGACAATGAGGTTCTGGGATTATTAATTTGGATTTCATGTTTTCTTCCTTCTCACTTAATCTCTTCATGTTTTGTACACGTATATTTTATTTTGTTTTGGCTATTGTCTTATTTACCATGGAGGGCTGAAATAGACGCTATCACAATCGACTTTTAGGTTGAGACAAGAAGACATAGTAAACAAAATTAAAACTAAAATATTTAATGTAAAGGTATCCAAGTACCGGAATAAATTTTAAAAAAAAATCATATGTATAACTCTAGAGTATATCATTCACTAGTTCTTTACTTTTCTAACCACATTTAGAAATTACTTAACTTCTAGTAGTTATGTCAAAAATACTTTTTCTTTTGTAATGATATGAGTTTCTATTTCTTATAGCTCAATAATTGACACAAGGTTCATCATCATAAGATGCTATCTAAACGTTTGTTAAATTAATATAATCTAATGTGCTCAAATAATTAATTGTGATATGATATTATTAGCACATCACACGAGTATTAACTTTCAAATAGAAAATACTAAGCTATGCTAATATCAATATATTAATAGTTATTTTTAATATTTTATAAATTTATTAATTTTTAATATATTAATAATACAAGATAAAAAATTTATTATATCAAACAAGTACGATAATATTTTTTATGATTAATTTTATTTGATATCGATAGTGCATATCACCGGTACTAATACTAGCATATTGAAACTGACATTATATACAATTTCAGATACAAAATAACTTTCCAAATATTTTTTTAGTAAGTTTATCATGGCAATTTGTTGTTTAACGAGGCAAGGACACATTTTGTGATGGATGAAGAAAAATAATAATGGGATAAATTTTTAGTACTCCTTAATTGTTTTTAGTTATAAAGTTTGTGATAACTAATCTCAAGATTAATAATTAGTATTAGATACGTGATCCCAGCCATTGGGTGGAATAACATCCAAGGACCAAAAAGTTTAAATAACAAAAAATATCCCCTCAAACTCTTTTTACACATCATTAATATAAAATAAGATAGAGATATTTTTGTAGACAATCAACTTATTTTAAGAATTAAGCAGTGTGTATTTTTTTTTTAATACAATAAATCAAAAAGTCAATAAGAAATAATACAGACTAAACTCAATCTAACTAATCCCAATATAACTAATTCAAACATAACTAATTCCAGCATAGTTAATCCTATCATGACTTGTATTTAAACCAAATAGACCCCTAAGGGGTCGTTTGGTAGTTAGATAGGAAATAAGCTATCCATGTATTAACTATGTATAATTTATTATTTGATAGGTGGTAGAAAAATAAGTTATTTATGTATAAAATTAATGCAATGTTTGGTAGGTGGGTAGCAAATAAGTTATTCATGTATAAATTAATACAATATTTTTGTAGGTAGCTAGGAAATCTGCATCACTGATACATGTATAAGTTATGAGGATATTGATGTATTATTTTATGTGGAGTAGAAGATGAAATGTTTATTCCATGGATAGTTAATAGAGGAATAAGAAATGGAAATGATCATATTAGCCTCAAAGCTAATATCGGCATAATATTCTATGCATAACTAATATCCACACAACTAATACATGCATAATCAATACCGCATAACTAATATTTCCCAATGTAATTTAAAATACAAAAGTAAAAACAAAATGCAAAACTTAAAGATAGAGGATGGAGAATTTGAACAAGAAGTGAATTAATAGGCAACCATAGTTATACCAAATTTAAGACCTCCCATTATGAATCCAAATACAATTATCAGATCAAAAGATAAGGATAAAAAATAGATAGATAGACATAAAATTAAAAAGTAATGGCAACCAAAGGGTGTCTCAAATATTAAGACCTCCACAGCACTAATCCTAAGAAATACCTACATCTTACGAAGACCTCAAGGAAATCAACATTCCCAAACAATTAGTGTTTCTACAATAACATTAAATGTTGCATCAAGATCTCGAAGCTCTCAAAACACTCTCTCAATCTAAAGTCTAACTAAGAAACCCAAATGGCTCCTATTTATAGTTTAATGCTAAGATATTACATTAACGGCCCAAAAGTGGCAATAAACCATGACTAAATAGCCTCAAAGTAGTCTATTTATGAAAGAATGGTTGGGAGCGGATGAGTCGTCCTCATGAGGAATGGACTTACTCCCTTAAGCTTATATCTGTGAGCTTTTGAGTGGATGATCATAGGCAGATTTACCTACCGGAAAGCCACATAACTCGTATTAATTGACTTTGTTTTGAGAATAATTGTATAATATATAATATTTTCGTAGTGAATATGTGGAAATACTACTAACCAATGTGATTAGCATCTTTTTTCAGGAAATTATAAGCATATGGAAGAAAACAAGTGAAGAAAAGGCAAGTCAAGAAGCTTGCTTTTAACTAAAGGAATGAACGGAAGAAACTAAAAGCTTGCTTTTAACTAAGTCTTTATCTTTTGTTGAAAATTTAGTTGAGCTATTTTAGCTGAGTTTACTTGAGATATGAGATTTTTAACTATTTTTATTATAAACTATTAATTTTCATAGTTGAGTTAAGTTGAAGTTGATATTTACTGTTCATACATTACATAGTTCTTATTATTATAATGTAGAGCCTGTTTTATACCTGCTCATGTACTCATTACATGTTTTTTTTGTTGATTCTACTCTTGATGAATGTGTTACCCCCATACAGATTACTACCAACCATCCGAACGTTCGAGGTTGACATTACTTACATTCCTAGAAGATTGGTGAGTTCTCGCTTGATCCAAGGGAAAGTTATGTGGTTATTTATTTTTCTGATCTAGAGCTTAGACTCTATTCATCATTTCATTTGTTAGGGACTAGCTATTAAGCTCTTGTGCTAGTAGTCATTATTTAGCTAGTGGAGGATATCAGACCGAGATGTATAGTTTGAAACATGAGTTTACTAGTTTTTCTTAGAGACTATTATGGATTATTTTGAGGATCGCATTAAAATTCTATATTTGTTGATATTACTTTTGTTAAGTGATATTTGTAGAGCTATACATGATCCAACTGGTTTTTCTGAGGCTGCTAGGGCAACTTAGTGGCTAAGGATGCCGGTCATTTCTAGACCGCTTTGGGGCGTGACAAGGGTAGTACCATAAGTGGGTGTTACTTTCCCTTCTTATCCTAAGTATGGTGGAGAGTACCCAGGAGAGTGTATGTATGGTTAGGAAAGTTGCTTTAGGTGTGTCTAGGTTGGTCACATATTCCAGGAGTGTCCTTCAATAAGTTGTTATAGTTGTGGTAATCTAGGTCAACAACTTAGAGATTTTCCGGTATATAGGCAATGTGGTGATAAATCTCAGGCTACCTATTCTATAGTAGCACTAATAACCCACACAACTAGTAGGGAACATCTTCCAGCACCGGTAGCAGCCAGATCCATAATTGGTTATCTTATTTGGGCTCCAAAATAGGACAGGATCAATCACCTGATGTAGTTACGGGTATGTTGAGAGTTTTTGATCTTGATGTTTATGCATTATTAGATCTTGGAGCTACCTTATCCTTTGTTTCCCCTTATGTAGATAGTTAGTTTGGAATTAGTCCTGAGAGTTGATCTAAGCCTTTCTCTATATCCATGCCGGTTGGTAACTCTACCATAGTTAAAAGATTCTACCACAGTTTTCCAGAGCTAGTTGTTACTAAAGTTTTTCTAGCTAATCTCATAGAATTAGACATAGTAGATTTCAATGTCATCCTTTGAATGGATTGGTATCACTCATCCTATGTAATGATTGACTATATGACTAGGGTTATCCATTTTTAGTTTCCTGATGAGTTAGTTCTTGAGTGGTAAGGTAATTTGCTTTTAGTAAGAGACACTTAGTTTAAACCTCCTAAAAGTTATCTTTCTAAAGACAAACAAATAAGCTACCATGTGAGGTTATATAACCGACATAATCTGTGCATTAGATATGAAGTCCACATATAACCCTATCTTAAGTTAGCTTCCACCTTTCCAGGGTATAGGAAACTCAATTCTCCTAGTGGAGGCATTAAGATACTCAAAGTAGGCCCTCATTGGGCCACCTTTCCAGGATCGGTTGAGATTTATCTCACTTTGCCTGTTTTAGAGCCTGAACTTAGGTACTCATTGACTTTAGTAAACTTTCCTTTGAGACAAGCTCAGAATTGAATATTGGAAGTTTTGTTAGCTTTAGAATGCCAACTTTGGTCTAGAGGAAACTTTTAAGTTCCGCCATTGATCCTTTAAAACTGTGGAAAGCTTTAATAATTGATCCTTCTCCATTTTCTTCATTTCATCAAAACCAAGTTCCGCCATTTTTAAGAGCTACAACTGTGAGACTGAGGTTTTGAGCAAAGGAAAGTGTCGGGAACTACTTGGGATGCATAGTTGACCATCTCCCTCGCCCTTTTCGCCGGGTATTTCCTACTAAATTCGTCTTTTTAGCCTTTATGCAAAATATTTATTTCTTGACTTTGTG
>JBDJHY010290427.1:0-10076 GCA_039654485.1 Withania somnifera | reverse complement strand
CTTCAGCTTTATATTTTGATTATCTCCATTGTATTTCGGAGACCCTTGGATATTGTATATTTTCCATCCTTGTTGATTTATATTAGTGGTTCATTTGACATTGACATCGGTGTGTTCTGCAATTCCTTATCTCTGTACTATTTCTTTTCATTTTATTCTGCATTAATCATAGTAGTCCTCCGCTTCGGCTACGGACTACGGGGTTTGGCTCTCCTACTGGTGGTATAGTAGGTTCCATCATGATCCGAGAAATCGAGTCGTGATAGTTTGTTAGCTTCTATGGGGGTCTACAATAGCTTGGAACTATGCAACATCGTTTGACAAGATGATTTATCATACCCCTACACTATATTTCAATAGATATAGAAGGGTGTTGTACTTCTTCAGCATTGTTTTTCTGCTCCGCATAATGACAGGGCACTTGTTAGCAGTAAGGCATACCCTCGGGCAGATTTTTAGACAGTTGGTGGCCTTATAAATGGCTTTTCATGAGGCTTGTGATTTGATGATCAGGGAGTTTACAAGCTGGTAAGGGTTGGTAATGTTTTCTCTAAAGATTGGAGGGGTAAGAATCCCAGATGTTGCTTCATGTATGTGAGTTTGGGCACGAGTTCAGGGATTTCCCCCTTCTGAGGGCTCTTTTGTCATAGTAGCTTGGGTTGAGTAGCCAAAGTTCAGGTTAGGTTTGTCTTTTTTGGCCTCCAAATTATTAAGATATTTTCAATGATACCAGGTCTATGTTTGGATGGTATGATAGACAGAGACTTTTAGCAGTGGGGCCAAATGGGTAAGTTTGGTCATCCTATTAAGACTTTAGCTGAGTTAGCCGATAGTTATTTTAGTAGCCAGCCCATCAAGGCCGCATATTTAGATTTGAAGGTTTGTGGTGGCTAGAGTAGTTTAGATCATGCTCCTAGTCAGAGAAAGACTCGAGGTTTTTAAATGAGTGTGTTGATCTAGGAAATTTATCCATATGGTGTCTGAAACACTTGGCCATTTAGTTGATAGCGATTGCAGCCTCACCTCAAAAGTCACTTAGAGAGGGTAGTGGTATTAGTGATTCTTGTTATTCTTGTAGAGGTGTTGGTTATTGGGCCAGGGAGTGCCCTAGTTGTGGATATCTAGGTATGTCAACACAGTTTCCCATTCTTCGTCTTGCAATATGGTATAGGATATTTCAGTTGAGTAACCTTCGAGCTCTATATACAACCTTATTTTATTCTATCCCTACTTAGTTGGGTTATTTGTCTTGGGTATGACTCTTATTTATTTGTTTCTTACTTTATCTATGCTAGTTTAAGTGGCTTTACCATTGCTGATGTTGCGTCATAGATTGGGTTTAGCCTTACTTCTAGCCCTTGGATATTTGTGGACCTCTTTTATATGGTCCTTCGGTGGTACCTGGGTTGTGGTTCCTATTGGATGAGCAGAGTCTTGTCTATTAGCCTAGGGAGTGCCTGTGATCCCTTATTATGTTGTGGTTCTTATGATCTCGAGGTTGAGTTCTCTTTGCTTAGGTGGGACTTGTTGTATCTTTTACCTGATGTTTGAGCAACCTTGTCTTATCCTACCCTAAATGGTTCAAATTGTTCATAGGTTCCTTTTAGTTCCCCGTGTGTGAGGAGGAAACTTTTAGTGGTGGATCCTAGGGATAGATTTGGGTTGCATAGCTAGTTTAGCTTGTAGGTGTTGAGAGATAGTGGAGTTGGGTCATATGTTGATAGGTAGCCTTAGTATTGTCAGGAATGGGTAGGTTACATTGTTCTCCCTAGATACTGGATTGTCATATCACAATCATGCCTAAGACACAACTAGTGTACCTTGGCAAGATGATAGGGGCCTTTAAGACCTTGCTTATTAAGATTTCTATTATATTCAGGTCAGGTATTTAGTTCCTCTAGAGTGCTTCTTAGCCTTGCGTGTTTGATGTTGTCTTCATTCATGTGGGAAGATGCCCTGTTGTCCTATAGTGACATTTTTTTCAGACCGAAAGAGATGTTCAGTAGCGCTATTTTGTGACTCGTGTTATCCATAACTTCTACTGGTCGGTCCTTAAGAACCAGAGTAATAAGTTCTAGTAAGTAATTAAATTTCTCCTTCTATTTGATACCCCCCGATTTTGGATTATTTGTCAAAGAGCTACCTTTATCTTTCACCTATGTTTGGTTAAAATAATGCTTTAGTTTTCTTCTTGGGTTTCCTTAGCAGTGATTGTTTTGGGGTCTATTCCTGTACTCGGGGATATGGTATGTAGCTACCTTAGTCGATAGAAGTGTTCCTATAATGGTGAATTGAGGTTGTGGTATTCTAGGGGATCTCGTACATCATGTTATATGCTGTATTTTCAGTCTTATTCGATTGATGCAATCGTGCAGGCTTGTTCCTCGGGAGTTGATACTGATTTGATTTCTTATTTTTGTTGTGTTGGGACTAGTGATAATTTATATCAATTTTTTTATTCATCTTTATGGACATATTTACTATATGGGAGTCGGGAGGCTCTTAGATTCTAAGTTACAGTCATTTGAATTTAGAAGGTTATGAATAGTTAGAATTCATCCTTATTATTAGTTTTACGATGACCATTGACTTTAGATATTTGTCTCTTAGAAGCGCGATGACTGGGTGTATTATATTGTATTGGACATGAGATGTTGGTAGTTAAGATAACATTTGTGACTCGAGGTTAATGTCAAACATGTGAGTCGGATGATAGAGTACCTTGGGATGACCACTTCTTTGAGTTTTAGATGTCTTTTCCCGCTTAATTCCAGTTAAATTCAGGTTGGTGGGTTAATTTTGTTGATCGAGCTTTAGATATTTTGATTTCAGTAACTAGGTTGTAAGTAGGGTTGGATTTGCAGGAAAGGACAACTGCCATTTGGTAGCTGATATTGTTAGTTGGTTGGTTGGTATCGATTGTTTTTGAATCCTTGAGTTTGTGATGTTGTTGGTCGAATGTACTCGTGGAGCTCATAGTCTTGGGATCTCTCCTGCAGGGTTTGGTTAGTTTCTAACAGTATGTTATGGATGGACACCTATTTTTGGTAGTTCCAGAATCGGTGACCTTGTTCAGACCATTCTTCATGAAACCCATTATAACGGATACTTAATACATCTGGGCATAGCAAAGATGTGCAAAGAGTTTGGCCACTAGGTATGTTTGAGAGGTTCTTCACATGAATTGGATTCTAGTTTGTATCATTTCAGGCAGGGACAGGCAGTTCACTTATCGATTTTGAAGGATAGTACAGTACTGATTTCCATCCACAGACTAACAGCTACCCCGAGCAGATCATTTGGGTACTTTAGGATATACTGAGAGCTCGTGTCCTAGATTTTGGTGGTATTTGGGATCAAAACCTAGAATTGGTAGATTTTCATATGATGACAGTTTCTATTCCAGTGTTTAGATGCACCATTCGAGGTTTTCTACAGTAAGCATTATAAATTGGCGATTTGTTGATATAGTAGTGTTAGGAATTGGCCTTTGACTCCGAATTTGATTCGAGATGTTACTGGAAGAGTGAAGACCTATTCAGATTAGATTTTAGATAGCATAGATCAGAAAAGGAGCTATACTGATTGTGGATTTCGCCTCTTGAGTTTAGTACTGGGGACTAGATGTTTTGCAGGTTCATTGGGGCCATATGAAGTTACAGATTAGATTAGAGATGCTGAACCTCCAAATTTAGTAGTGGTTCACCCTATCTTCCATGTCACTATGTCGCATCATTAAGTTCTAGATCCTTCCGGAGCCTTACATTCTTGTTTGTTTCAGACTTCAGACATGCCTTTCTTCTTAACTTTTATAGATGAAAGTTTCTTTAATGGGGGATGTTGTAATGACCCTCGGAGTCATTTTTGTATTTCTAAAATTTCTGTGTTTAGAGTGTTCTTGTAACTTCCCCAAGTCATCTGTAACTTAAAAGGACCAGTAGTTCGGATCACTGGCAGTTCTATCATGTTTATTTTGATTTTCCTATTTTGGAGTTTTAACTTTAGAATTGGGTAATTCGATAATAAATTCCTTGGAAAGGTGTTCAAAATTAAAATTCGACACTTTTGTTAGCTCCGGAACATGACCTTTATTCTAGAGGGACTTTTGGTTAGTATCCCAGGGATTTTAGTTGTAATGTGGTACCGCTAATTTAATTTTTTTAATTTAAATAGTAATTATGAGATTTAGTTTTAGCATCTTCCTAAATTATTGATAAGCTTATGAAATAGTTTCTTGAAATAATCTAGTCTCATATCCTTGTATTTCGCAAAAAGTTATAAGATATTAATATTTTATCAGAGGTAGCGTATCAAATTATGTTGAACAAATTATTTGTCAAAAACCGAGTTATGATGGCATCTACATCCAACCTATAGATAATCCTAACCCCGGCCCAAAAAAGTTGCGATGAACCAGTATCAAGAGTCCAACAGAAAAGTGAGTCCCCCAGAACCTGGTGTCGTTAATGCCAAGAATCTAATACAAAATAGTACAAAGCATAAAATACAAAACATCTATCTAGACTCCAACTAGAACAACTATGAAGTCAGAAGGAAGACCGATCATCATGGATTCCAACTACTCACCGTATATCTGAAATAGTACAAAACTAGCTCACACGATCATTTCTACTCTGATGACTCGTTCTAAGACCTGCATCATAAAAAGATGTAGAAGTGTAGCATAAGTACCAAAAACAAAGGGTACCCAGTAGGCATCATAGTCCAAATAGGAAAAAGCAAGCATAGGCAAGTAATAAGTAATCATAAGAAAATAGGGCAATCGCATATAATGAACAACAGAAAAGGGATACTGGTAGTAATATCTAGTAAGTGTGGTGAAGGATCATCTATCAATTTGTGTAGCATCAGTTAACAAGTATAAATAAAAGTAAACTATCAAGTATAACACACAAAACCTGGCCACAAGAAAATCATGACCATATGCGATGTGTACCTGGAGCTCTAATATAACTGGCACAAGGAAGGACTAATAAGAGAATACAAAACAAATAACAAACTATGCTAACGACAAATAAAGCTAGTGTATGAATGGTGTCTACATGAGACAGAAAGGAACAAACAATGCCTACTAGAAAAAAAACCCGAATGACATCCAATACTGCCGGTAGGTACAACCAAGCAACTAAGTAATGCAACAGGTACTCCCCCTAGAGTCCAATAGGGATGCAATGTAAAGGGGTGATGAAAAGTAAATAGTTCCCTTACGCACCCTCCCAGTTCATAATCTCGCAAAGGATGACCCATAGAAGCTTCCCATAACTTACCCCTCCTACTCTAGTATAATCCTCCCCTATCCATGCAACATACCCTAGGAATAGAGACCTAAGTTGGAGGGTTCGTAGAGGGATACAATCCCATGTACAAAATCCTCGATCAGTGTGTCGAATCCTCAGGGAAGTTCCCTGGCCCATTTACACACAAAATCTCATAAAAGGGGCCTACACTCAGGCTCAACCCTTACATAATATCTCAGTAGAAAACTCAAGAAAATCAAAATAGGCAAAGCAGAACAACAGTAAAAATCTAGGTTTTGTCATCTAGGCAATACCCAGAAATCAAAGTGCTAGTGACAAAATAGATCAGGTAGTGTGAAGAATAAGATCCATACTTTTATCACAGTCGTGGATACATATAATGTATAATAAATTAGTTTTCGGTTATTACTCTGTCAAAATCAAGTTACCTTTCAAGAATATTAATGCATTCTTGGAACATAGAATCAACCAATAGGCTAAACTGGTCTACGACTGCTAACTAAAATCTATCGAATAGTTGTCGAGCCTTAGTCATAAGGTACATCCTCTACTAGACCAACTACGGTCCCAATTCACAAGTAGTCGCACCAAAGATACCATAATTGCTCAGAGTAAGCCCATTAAGGGTTAAGTACACACCCATATATAAGAAAATATGAAGATATCACAGCTTAAAATAATACAACTCACTCCCAGTCTCATACCGGGCTAGGGTACAATATCATCACACAAGGCTGCTAACTATCTAATAAATCCATATCCGGCTATCTATATGCAAGTAAACACACACATACTATTCCTAAACAACGTCTCAAGTAGAGCACAAAACAATCAGCCTGCCTAGATCATGTTTAATGCCACAACCCTAAACTAGGGGATAGCTACTAAGCTCTAACCACTAGTATAATACCCTCCTAAGTCTATATTCAAGAGTTAGGGTATAAATAACATGCACTAAAGGTTATACTCCTCCCCCAACAATACTATATTCCATAGTCCGCATCAAACACATTGGTAGGGCAACATAGCCCCAGGTTAAGTAACGAAGTCACAAGACCCAAGTAGGCCATAGGCCGAAAGAATAACCATAAAAAGGCTCCAACTAGTAATCGCATCCCCAATCTGGAACTTTACCATACATATACTACACTAATACCCAGTCTAAAGAAAGTAGAAAATAGTCTATCTGGAGCTGTTGAAAACCTCAAAAGTTACACTAGAAGAAGTTGAGAATTGTGAATGAGCTCAGCACGACATGAATCTAGAAAAAACATAATCCATGAGTCGATAGAAGTAAATCAAGACCCATATTGGTCGAAATTCAAACTAAAAATAATCCCATAAACCCTTGTAACTCGTAAAAATAAAATATTTATACCACTATGTAGAGAACAACTCATAGGCCATGTGGTAAAAAATAAGGCTAAAACCAATGGTAGAAAATGAAGAAACAAGCCCCAAAAGTTTATATAATATATAAAACATTATATAAACTTTACAATAATAGATAAAATAAAGAATTATCCAGCAAAAATGAGCGTAGAATCGCCAGAACACAATTCTAGAAATCAAAAATATGATTTGGACTTAATACTACTATTTTTTGCTCTGGATTTCAAGAAATTGGGAAAACATGTGAAAATTCATCAAGATATTTAAGAAATAATTATATATAGGGCTTTCAGGTCGATCATACAATCGTGGAGCAGGCCACGCAATCGACGACCTCTGGCCACGTCACTTACCGTGATCGTTGCCTTAGCCTTATGATCGCGATGCATGCTGGGCCTGGCCTTCTTAATCATGGATAAGGATGTGCTATCGCAGCCATTTGGTACCTGACCAGCCTCAGTTTTAGTAATTGAGGCTCGAAATGGAAATAAAGTTTGATCTCAACAACCCATATATGAAATCTTTATGTAATCGACATTCAGGACTCAACTAGGATCGTATAAGCTGAGTAAGGCCCTAAGTTGCAATAATTAAAGAAATTTAAACTGTAAAACTTTCAGGGAGCCAACCTACTTGTCCCAGCAAGTTACTAATTACTTAAGGAATTTATAAGAATGCTCTAAACACAGAGAAATCACAGGAATCATGAAAATATCCTTGAGGGCTATTACAATATCCACCACTAAAGAAACTTTAGTTCACGAAAGTTAAGAAGAGTGGAGTACCCGATGTTTAAAATAACAAGAATGCAAAATTCATACGATTCTCTTAACCTTCCAATGGGCTCCTCAACTGAAAGATACACCCATCAAAAATTTCATAACAGAAGTATCTCTTGACCTGATTTGTTCACATATTTTATCAATGATGGCCTCAGGTTGCTCGACATAAATGAACCACTCATCCAATAAAGCTAAAAATGAACAGGAGGGTCTTAGTATATAACAGAAAGGTATAGAGACGTGGATAAAATAGGGTGTACTTGCACTAACTTTGAAGGTATGGGAAATCTTTAAGAAACCTCGCTAATCTAAATTATGATCTCATAAGTCCCCAAATGAGCCCACAATCATCAAGTCCCCAATACTAAACTTAAGAAAAAAGTCTATAATTGGTATAGCTCCTCTGTCTACTCTATGTTGTCTGAAGTCTAACCCGAATAGGTCTAACTCTTATTGTAGCATCTAAAATCAAATCCAAAGTCTGATTTTAAATTTGGCACAACTATACCAATCCATCAATGATTTGTAACAAATACCATACCAAACCCCAAATAGCACCATCTAAACACTAGCATATCAATTGTCATCATATAAAGCTTTATTAAGGCAAATATTCAACCTCAACCTCAACCTCAACCACTACCAAAATCAATGACAGTTCCATAATACAAGTCCCAGTTTATTGAGTTTTCCAGATATACCATTGGGTTGTTATTTTTTAAGAAGGAGCGGGTTTGCCATTTTGCCCGAGGGTTGAGGCCCGACTTGCAGGGCCATGTTGAGTTGCTTCTGGTGCTACAAAAGTCCTTTTTAGATGTTTTTAACCATGCCCACCATATGGAAACTTTGACTCCCCAGGCCCAAGGGGGCGGTGAGAAGAGGCAGTGCCACCAGGGTAAGTTTAAGGGATATAAGTCAGGGGATCGTGGTTTTGGTCAGAGATTTAAGCTGGGTTGATATCACCAGGCTTCCAGCGGTGTGGTTGGTATCCAGTTCATAAGGGCCCAGTTCTGAGTTTGTAGGGTTCTGCCAAGGGGTTCTGTGGCCAGGCCAAGGTGAGTGATATTTGCTATGAGTGTGGGGGCCAGGGTCATTATGCCCGAGTTTTCCACCAGCATAGGGCCTATCAGGCTGCAACACTACCTATACAGCCATTGCAGATAGTGCCACCAGCCAGAGGTGGGTCATCAGCCTTTCGAGGAGACAAGGGAGGAGGTCAAGTGGCCAAAGGAAGGGACATAAGTACTTAGTATGAGGGGGAGAAGCATCGAATTTATGCCATTCCAGATAAGGCCAAGGACAAGGCCTCCGATACAGCCATTACTGGTATGTAGTTTGTTTGGATTTTCTACTCTGACTTTATTTAATCTGAGTTCTACCCTCTCCTATATTATTGCTTATTTCACTTCGAGGCTGAGTACTAATAGCAAACCATTTCCTGTAACCTTGAGTGTATCTACCCTAGTAGGTGCAGCCCTAGTAGTGGATCGGGTATATAGGTCGTGTTGAGTGTCCATTCAGGGGCACAACACATATGCTGATTCGATTTAGCTGGCTATGTTAGATTTTAATGTGACTAGGCATGGACTGGTTGTCCTCTTATCTCGCGGTCCTGGATTGGTATATTAAGATCGTGACCTTATCTATGCCTGGTTTATCGCTATTGGTGTGCCATGGCCCCACTAGTCGTTTGTCAATTTGGGTCATTTCTTATTGTAGAGCCCGTATACTTATCACTCGAGGATGTTATGCTTACCTGGCCCACGTTAGAGATGTCAGTGCTGAGACCCTGTCCCTTGAGACTGTGCCAGTTGTTGGTGAATTTGTGGATGTTTTCCATGCCGACTTGCCTGGCCTCCTACTTGAGCGAGATATAGACTTTGCTATCGAGGTTGAGTCGAGCACCAGGCCTATTTCCATCCTTCCCTATCATATGGCCCTGGCTGAGCTTCGTGATTTGAGTTTTCAACTATAGGACTTGCTTTATAGGGGTTTTATCCATCCTAATGTTTCATTGTGGGGTGCTCCGGTGTTGTTCATTAAGAAAAAGGATGAGTCCCTACGAATGTGTATTAATTATCGACAGCTAAATAGGGTGACTGTTAAAAATAACTACCCCTGCCTCATATTGATGATTTGTTTGATCAGCTTCAGGGGACACGATGTTCTATAAGATTGATCTGAGCTTTGATTACCACCAGTTGAGGGTTCGGATTGAGGATATCCTAAAGATAGCTTTTCAGATAAGGTATGACCATTATAAGTTCATGGTGATGTCCTTTAAGCTAACTAATGCCCCCGAAACATTTATGGATCTGATGATTCGGGTGTTCCAGCCTTATTTGGATCCATTTATGATATCTAGATTCATTTATGATCGTCTTCATCAAAGATATACTAGTCTATTTATGGAGTTAAGCTGAGCATAAGGGCCACCTGAGGGTTGTGTTGCAGACTTTGAGGGCTTTGCGACTTTACGCTAAGTTCTCAAAGTGTAAATTTTAGCTTGATTTTGTCTCATTTCTGGGTCATGTGGTATCAGGTTGTTGGAGCGGATACACACACTAGAAAGGGGGGGGGGGTTGAGTAGTGGGTGTGCTAATTTGAAACTTTTTGTAGAGTG